>PVHY01015844.1:0-35137 GCA_004024945.1 Uropsilus gracilis
TTTTTTTTTTTTTACATAAACAAGCCCAGGGAGGAGCAAGCTAGGAAAACAAAGGTAAAACCTGGAGAAGGCAGCTACTGTGCCTCTGGGGGAATGTAGTAGAATGTGGTCAGTGTCAGGGCCTCCAGGTAGAAGAACCAGGAACCGGTGGCTCTTCGATGACCATTCTTCAGGTTTTCCTGAAGTCTGAGGAAGCAGATTGGTCAAGAAAGCAAGCAAGCATACTGACAGCCTGGGTCTGGAGTCCCTGTGGAGGCCAGAAGTAAGCTGCTTTGCCTTGTTCCTGATAACAGCAGGGAATGCAGAAGGCCCAGCTCATAAGTACTACCCAGGACCAGAGGCTGATCTCTGGAATTGCTGCTGTAGTAGTTCTCTTGCCACACCCTGGAATTCTTAGCCTCTCCAACTGATACTGTGTTCTTGCTCAAGCCTCCCTGGATCAGGAGCTGGTTTCAGTGGAACTGATCACTGCCTCAACTGCCCCTGTGTCTGTATTCCCATAATCCAGGGAGATAGCTGTATTCCAGAGCTTGCCTGGTAGATAGCTTTATTCCAGAGTTTGCACTCTTACCAATGGCCGTCACTGTGGTTCATAATTTCTGCCTGTGCTGAGTACTCAGGAAAGGAATGCTGATATAAAGTTCATTGCACTTCCTGCCTTCCCTGGTGCAATCCTCCTGTCCTTGGGTGCATGTGGCTGGCTCTTAACTCTTTCCTGATGATAGTTCTTGGGCCCTTGTAGCATTCATTTGCTCTTTCTTCCAGAAAGGGACCAGTGAGATTCTTTTTTTTTTTGAGACTAGGTCTTGCTATTTTTGCCTGTGGAACCGTAGGCTCACATTGCCCAGGGTACCACAGACTCAAGCAAGCCTTAGCTTCCCAGGTAGTTGGGATTATTGGAACACACCACCATGTCCAGTTATATCTTTTTGGAACTAGGTCTTGCTGCATGCCCCCAGTGGGACTTGAACCGAGATCTCTGGCCCCGGCCGCAGCTTCCTAGCTGCCGCTTACAGGGATGCACCACCATGCCCGCCCAGGGGCCAGAGAGATTCTAATGATCAATAGGAAACCTTTCTGTTCACACTGTAACTATTTTGGGGTGCCAAGGGGAATAGGACCACTGTTGGAGATGTTTGCCATTGCTACCATTCTGCTGTGGGTGTAGTCTTGGAAGGTGTCACCCCTTCACACTCCTATCCCCAGAGGATATGGTTCAGCCAGGGGCAGCTCCCAGGGCAGCTTGGGGGCATGGTGATGGCCGAAACAGCTCTGTAATCTCTACCACCCTCTCTCCTAAGCCACCAGTAATAAAGACAACGCTTTTAATTGGCACTATTTTTGTATGATTGTTTCTGTCTTCTAAATGTGGTATTAATATCAATCTGGAATCTCCTAAAGGGTAGATGAAGACTTGAAGAAAGCATTCATAGAGGAGAAGGAAAGGCTAGCTAAACCTGGAAGATTGTGCTTTAGAGAAAGTTTATTCTTTTATAGAGGGTTTCACTTTGGGGGTAATCTCCCTTTGAGCCAGTATTTAGCATATAGTGGGATATGTCTTCTTTCACATTGTATCATTTCCCTGAATTTTGCCCAAGTTTTCTGTTACATCTATACACCATGCTTCTCTGTGTCTAAGGTTATGGAAAAAGGACAAAATAGACAGCGAGGCCTGCTTTATACTTGACATTGTTCTTGGACACTAGAGGAGGAAGCTGAATTTTTCAGGGAATCAGTAAATAGCAACAGGTGAATCTTGGCTCCTGACCATGTGTTACAGGTTCCACTGGTGAAGCAGGTAGGAGCCCTCAGCTCAAGGAGCACTGGTCAACTAAATGAATTGAAAGCAGGTGTAAGACACGAAAGTGATCTTAACATTAATGGGGAGAAAAGCCTTCGGAGTCACAAGATAATTGAATCATTAATTTTTTGGTGTATGTCCCTCTCATTTCATTATAAACTCCACATGAAAAAGATTGTGTCTAGAGCTATATCAATAAATACTCCTGAAGTATATAAACAGATATATTATATCACTACTAATATAATTTGTTAGTTTCCTATTTACCTATTTATTCAATCATTAACACACACACACACACCCCAAAAAAACACCACAAAAACACACCAGTGCTCTCCTCTGGGGGAGGACTAGACAAACACTGAGAATAAATAAGATAGAGCAAGCCTGTCATGTTAAGGTGTGTCTTTCGCCCATAATTCCAAAACCCTTTCCCTTAGACTTCAACCCTGCAAAATTATTGTCATTCATTATGCTGAGAGTCAGCCACTATGCACATTTATCAGGCTTACTGAGAACTTCCCTATCTCTCTCAGTTGGGATTATCTCTGTCCCTCAACTTTCAAAGGAGACAGAGGATTCATAACACCATTGACTCCTTTATCATGTATTTGGCTTAGTTTGGTTGAAATAAAGTGAATTCCTGAAGTTAAGAGCCATCTCCTGATCTGAGCAGATGAAGAGGTGACTAGAATTATTGGCAAACTGATGAGTCCAGCACTAGTTTCTTTAAGTTCTGCAAGTTAATAAAGTTGATTACTCTTAGTCTCAGGCAGATTTAAAGCATGGAAAATTTGAAACTAGGCAATTTTAAAACAATCTACAAGATATTTTCATTTTATAAATAAGGAGTTGATTCTATTTTTAGCCATGCTACTCCATATTTGGTGTTCCTTCAAAGATTCCACCCAACATCTTAGTTTTATCAGTCTCTGCCCCACCACTAGGATTTTAAAGAGATTATAGATATGAAAGTACCCTGAGAACTTTAAAGTGCCCCATAATATGATATCTCTGGAAAAATAGGCAGATGATTCAGTTTTCTAGTACCTAGGAAGTGGCTTCATGTGTAGCAAATCATGCCTATTCCTCTAAATGACTTCATATATGTAAACTCTTTTTGTAGTCCCAGTCCATCATGAGTGCTCAATAAATGTCTGTTATAATTATTTCTTTTTCTTTCCGGTGTTGAAAAATACAATCACTTTGGGCACTGAAAAAATACATTTAAAAATAAACCTGTCTCCATCTAGACAGAAAGTAAGCGCATGAAATATCTTTATCTTGACTAATAAAATAAGTTCAAAAATAGGTTTTTCAGGTTGAAGGAGTAAAATGCATTAGGACCTGACATTAATCCCAGAGAGCAAATTTTATCCCTCAATAAATTTCCATCTCTCTTTATCTACATTTTTCACTTTCAAATATCTTGGGAGGAAACTTCATTTTCAAGGATCAGATGATAATGATACCATATGATTGCAATGGATTTGATGTAGTCATTATAGTTGTGCCACAACTATAGAATTTGGAAGGAGTAGAGATAATGATGATATGCCTACTTATCTATAACATTGAAATAACTAGGACATAAAAGTGAACTAATAGTTGGAGGACAAATTCTTATGGAAAACTCACTTTTGGAAGAGGTATGTACCATTGTTTATCTAACATTGGAAATTGCTAAACTTGAGTGTTCACACTCCATGTAGGGACATGCAAAGACCAGAGGAATGTACAGTCTTTAAAATGATTCTGAAAAATTATGAATAGATACCACTGCTATCTGCCCTCCAACCTTCCTTCCAACTTGAGTCAGTCTTTCCTCTTGGGTCATGGACTGATTTTAGGGTCTACTACCACAGTTCTTCTGATTTGGTGTTTGACTTCCCTTGGATTTTAAGTACAATAGATAAAGACTGGAATGGGTTGCTTTGTGAGACAGTGAACTCTCTCATTGGCTGTTTAGCTAGATTCTGGCTGGCCAAAGATGACAAGGAGAGCAACCTTAGGGAGATAGCCCAGATGGCTAACAGGGTTCTCTCTAGTTTCTGAGATCATATTCTACAGATCTAAGTCAACATAACCATATTTGCTTTTTGCCTTTTTTCGTCTGACTGTTCTATGTGCATTAGCTAGTTCGAGTTTTACTTAATGTTGTATATTTACTCCTTTGCTATTTATGCAACAGCTTACTGGATTTTATTGTTGGTAATGTCTAAGGCAGTTGCTCCTAAATGCCCCTCCAAACTCACTGGTGGATGAGCCTCCCTGAGGGACAGTGAGTGAGTCTAGGCTGATAATAAGACTGTGAATCCTAGAAACTCAGTGCAGGAAACTTGATGCAAGGAGGCATGTAAGGAATAGAGAGAATCCAAAAATGATGTAGATTGTGATTTAGGAAGCAAAGGTGAAGATAGCGAGAGACTAGTGTTTTCTTAAGTAAGTTAAAATAGATAAATCCCAATCTGTGACCAGTGAGTTGCATTAGTTCATTGCAATGAATTTGTTCAATTAGTTTTTTTGTGAAAAAAGGATTGTAGTATAAATTTCCTAGTAGGGTTTTTCTATTGCTATATCCTCTTCTTTTCATTGCTACTATTTCAATGGAGGAGTTTTATATTTTTCTTGGGTTAGGTCAGCTCATGAATATGGTCCTGCTTTAATTCTCCCACAGGGACCCTCTCCCCAACTTACATGCCTTGTTAAATTGGGTCCCCAGGAGATTGAGCAATGCTCAACTGTCTGCTTTTATTTCCCCAGACTGAAAGAAACAACAGCAAGTTTTAGTTGCTGAATTTCCTGTCCTACCAATTTCAGAAAGACTTGGGGGCTCAAAAGAACCTCAGAATCAAGTATTTGGAGGAATGACAGAAGAACTTAGAGAAAACAGAAATTTGGACCTGAAACTACGAACCAAATTATTTTATAAGCAGCAAATTCCTTAGAGATTACCTTGTTCACTCATTCTTAACCCTGACTGCTCTTTCCTTTAAATAACAGGACCAATGTTGAACTCTACCCCTGGTCAATCAGTTTCTTGAATTGACCTCATGGAAAGTTCCTTATTTTACTAACAAAGAAAATCAACCTTTAAGTTCCTATTAATTGCACCAGGTTCCAGAGGAGGTTAGCACCAAACTCAGGACCTCAGGAAGTATACTCCCACTAGAAAATATATTTTAAGTGCCATTTCTCTCCTTTCTCCCATTTTTTCAGTTCAGGAATGGAAATGGTGATCTATTTCCTCATTTCTGCATTTTCCAAGTAGCAACTAAGTCTTAAAAGGATTTCTCTTGCAAAATAACTTGCAGATCCCTGACTTTTATCTAAAGAGTCCTTGACTATGAATTCTTGCTAGAAACTGAAGTCATGTGGAGTTGCTGAAACCCCCACACTATGGCTTACAGCTCTTGAGATGAATTAGACCAAGTGGGAAGTTCAAAAGGATAAGAAATGGGTTAAAGGCAAGGAAGGTATTCTTGTCTCCCATTGTCTCCTCAAATTCTCATCTGCAAGTTACTCTCTGGTTAAGTAGGTCAAAAGACAGGCTCCTAGGTGGCCCAGCGAACCTCACGAGAGACACTTGTTGCCCTCTCACAGGAAGGCAACATTTTCTATTACAGAAATGAAATGAAGCTCTGAGACTGGGAAGGGGACATGGTCATTGAAAGGTGTCATTTACCATCCAGAATAAAAACACAAATACTTCAGTCTTCCTTTATCCCTCCTGACTGCATTTCTTTTCAAAAAGCAACAAATTCTGGCTAGTTGTAACTTATGCTCCACCCCATTCTTCTAAGTCAGCTTTTGTGCAGAGAATAGAAAACTGTTTTCATTGCCTTATCAGCGTCCCAGGAAAGGGGAAAGGAGCGTCTGGTCGCTATCTGTGCCCTGCCTGGGGACAATGAAATGCTGAAAGCAGGCTCCATGGGCTAGGGGCTGCCACTACAGACCCACAGAGTGGGTGTCTGCAAGACCTGGGAGGGCGGAGGGGCTCCACTTAGCTTGCTGAAAACATAATAGCCCCTGGGGTGGGCTGCTGCAAACAGGAAGGGTGTGGGCAGGATCTGAGTGCAGCTGCCATTCTGCTCATGCCGCCCATTCCCACAGCCTTTGATCAGCAGGCAAATGGCATTTTGTGCCCTGAGATAAATGCCTGGCCAGAGGGTGTGCGTGGCTGTGGAAGGGGATAAGGATTAAAGATGAAGGTGTTTTATAGGCTGCCTCGAGGATGCTCATTTCAAGTATGGGATCAAGAAGGTAATAGGAACAAGTGAATAGAATGTTTTCCCAGGGATGGACTCATTCATTCATACATTCATTCATTCGTTCATTCGTTTGTTCGCTCGCTCCTCTTTCGTTAGTTCGTTCACTCACTCACTCATTCATTCATTCATTCATTCATTCATTCATCAAATTATTGTTCTGCACATGCTAAGTTCATGGTACTCTGTTCATGGTACACTGCAGGGGGCATACCAGTGAATGACACAAAAACTGTGAATCTCAAGTGTGGAAGTTTACTTGGGATGTCAGAAATTGCAAAAGTGGGGTACTCTTTTGGCCGTGTGTATTTTTGCCCTCTGGGCTTAGTACCTTTCCCTACTTGGGATGTGTACACTGCAGTGCCAAATCACTATGGACTAGGAGTGCTTTGAACATGTAAACTGGCTAGACGCAGATTAAAGAAAACAGGGAAAATGACCTGGGTTTTACAGCAAAACCAAGGCCCATACAAAACAAATAAGCACATACTCAAATTGTCCAAATAAACAGCAAAGCGCACTATGTAATGGAGACCTGTAACAGTGAGAGAGGAGAGAAGGGTGGTCCATCAGCCAGGTGGTGGTGATTGTGAAGATGAATATGTGAAGAGTATCAAGGAGCTTTGATTCCCAGAGGAGGCCTGGAAGGGCAGGTGATATGGAATTTAGTGGTGATGGGCAAGGCAAGCCCGGCAGTTTGGGAAGGGTAGGATGAACATCTGTGGGAAAATAAATTATCAAAAATAGAACATAGGGTCAGGCATTAACATACTTAGTAGAAAACAGTTCACTGGAGCTGGGAATGTTTATTCCAAGAGAGCAGTGCTAGAAAACAAGAAAGAGTCATTCTCCAGAGGTCTTTGAAGACATACTGATGACTTTAAAACTGTAATGAGGCTACAATTACTGGGGACAGGGGAAGGGAGCAAGATTGTTGCAAATTGCTAGATTAAGAGGAAATCATACAAAGCCGGGCACTGCAGCATGTGCCTGTAAGCAACAGCCTATGGAGTCATGGCTAGGACTGGGGATTGTGGTTCGAGTCCTGCCTGGAGCAACATAGCCAGACCTAGTTACAAAGAAAGACCTGGGTGTGGTGGCACATGCCTGTAATCCCAGCTACCTGGAAAGCTGAGGCTGGGATTGCTTGAATCCATGGTACCACGGGCAATGTGAGCCTGTAAAAATTGCAAGACCTAGTCTCAAAAAAAAAAAAAAAAAAGAGGAAATCATTCATTAATTTTAAGGCTCTCTTGTGGAGTTTTATGCTTTTACTCCTTACTTACCAACTAGAGACTTTCTCACAGCCGAAGGATGTCCCTCAGATCCTGTGGTATAATGTCCTGCTTCTGAACCACATGCAAAGTTTGAGGCCAACATACCTTAAAGTTCAATCAATGAACCCTTCCTGAAACTCTTGGTCATTCATGTATTAATTGATCAAATGCAGCCTACACAGGTGTCTTGCATGCCAGGCATCATTCCAGACATTGGGGCATGGTGCTTGAAACAACACATGCAAAGACCTGGTCCCCTAGAAAACTTGGATTTGTAGTAGAGGAAAAACAGCCAACGAACCAATGTGGCATGTCAGGAATTATGAGGAAGAAGGATTCAGGGTGAGATAATAGAGAGAAAGGTGGTGGTAGATTAGTTTATAAGAGGAAGTTGGGGAAGGCCTTTCTGACTCAGTGATATTTCAGCAGCGACTCCCTGAAGGCAAAGCATTCTAGGAAGAAGGAACTGCCCCAGTGGATTGTGACACATTTGATAATAGATGAAAGGAGGGACAGGCCAGGTGTGCTTTGGATTGTGGACACCTCCTCTTGGGAGGTGAGGAGACAGGTAAGAGAAGCCTGTCCTGGAGCTTGACCTGCACAGGTGATTCTGTGCTGCCTCCAGGAGCTTTGTTTGCAGTTTTGGTTATTGCTGGGTATTGCTTCGTAGGAGGGAGGTGAACAAAATTTACAAAAAATATCTTATAGGAAAAAAAAATCTTATAGGACCTGATTTGGGTGAATGTTACAAGATTAGGAAAAAGTTGTGATTTAGAATTCTTCCATGACACCAAAAGTGATTTTGGAAGGAGACTGAAATTTGAAAAGGGTGTTGGATTGCTGGCGATGGGAAGACTGTTGCTGTAATCAGTCCATTATTAACTCAAAAATGGGGTTTTCCTTTGAGGTGAATGGTTGGACAATATCTTTCTTCTTTGCTGGCAAGCTGACGACTCACTTGTCATCAATTGGCTAATGTCAGTTTTCTTTGCTGGGTGAAATCCCTATTAAACCACCACAAAAATTGATACATTTCTCCATGCCCTGTAATTGCCTGCTAGTTCCCCAAGCTTTATGTAAACAGTGTTGGAAAACTTAAAAAAAAAAAAAAAAAGCACATGACAAAACTGTTAAATAGAGTGAATCTTTTATTTTGGTATACAGCATACATTCCTGAAAAAGAGAAAGTTGAATGACAGACAAATTCATTTCCTGAGGACTAAATAGAAAAAAAAATAAAAAATTAATAATGAATTTTGATATAATTCAAGAGCCATGTCAATGTTAGTTAAGGTTGAACATGATTCTACTATGGTAGCAAACTTTTAAAGAGACTTCAATTTCATTTTCATAAAACAATAGGGAAAATGACATCTAAAAGGAACATAAAAACTGTTCTCTTCTCTTCTTTTTTGGTAAAATTTTTTTAAGTGCCATCCCCCCCCGGGAAGATCTCTTGCTCAGGATAGTGGAGAGGGTATTTTTCTACTTTCCTGTGGTGATTTCTTAGCACTGAATGTTAAGACCTTTGAGACAGTCAGCAAATGTGTAACTCAAGTAAAATAGGTAACTCAGCTACATGCTTATCAAACAAAGAGTATTAAACTAGATAAGGAATCTTCTTCTCTCCCTGGAATTAGATTGTACATGTGCACACACATATAAACACACACATATACACACACAGGCATACATCTTTGCATACATACATAAATCTCTAGAAAATATAGCTTTGATTTTTTTTCTCTACTGACATACAAGCACCAACATTTTTCTTTTTTCTCCAAATCTTTTGGGAAAAATCTCAGGCTATTTTATGTTCTCTTTGTTTCTTTGTAGAGCAACAGGCCCTTGACCATTAAACATCAGCCTGGGAAAGGTATCTAGGTTCTGTCTCAGACTCGAGGGGCCATCTGGCTGGAGCTAGGAGCTCTGGAATGGCCCTCTGGCCCTTTGGTGTTCTGGCTTTTACAGAGCTGCAGGCTGTTGGGACTAATGAGGATTGGGGGAAGGGGGCTCTCTTCACACCCTCTCTAAGAAGGGGTGCTATGGAAATGACTACTTTTGAATAGTCTGCCTGATCTAATTGGAAAACCTAAGACAGGAGGTATTGAACCAGCATCCATGTCTTGGGAATTTCCTTAATTTATAGCTGTAGGTTAAGTGAGTTGATCAGGATTATTCTCCATTAGCCTGTGAAACCAGCACCTGTGGTATTGTGCCCTCCTCATGCTTATACATGCCTGACCCAGTAGATGTCTGCATGTGTGAGTGGGTTCACCTGGGATTGAGAAGAAAGGATAAAAGAATGGCACTACCCTAGGGTAAAGAGCATGTGCAATGAGAGAGCATGAGAAAAGAGAGCATGAGAAAAGGGAGAGAGGGAGAGCATGAGAGAGAAAGCGCACCCAGTGGAAGAACTTCTGGGGGCTGGGGAGTTAAATTGCCTTCCATATCCCACCCCTGGCCCTGGCCCTTGCCCTGCCCTGCCTGGTATGTCTACGTAACTGCTAGAGCCAATAAAGAACCTACAGAGATTGGTGAGTCTGACATCTGTGTTATAATTGGTGTCTTGAACAGGATGCTTCACTTATACTAGACCAGGTCAAGGATGAAATCATATACCCTGGGCATGGATAAAATCCATTTGATCCCAACTTGCAATAGTGGGGCAGACAAGCCCATGGTGTAGTTCTTTTTTCTTTAGCCATTTCTTTTCACTCTGAGAAACCTGGATATGCAACCTATCTCCTTAGTGTCTAGCACCTTGACTCTCTAACAGGCAGCAATTTCTTCTTCTAGCGGTATTGTAAGGTTTAGATGAGACACTATTATCATTTCTCCCACAGAACTGGGGCCTGATATATGCTAGTTCCCTTTCTCTCTATGAACTGGGTATGAGCACTGCTTCAATATTCTGGCCATAGTGCAATCCACAGTTCTCAGGCTCACTCAACATATAAGCATATGCTTTTAACTATTTCAAATTAGTCGTGAAATCACATGAAATTCTGATTTTAAAAAATCAGCATTAATTCAACCAACATGAATGACTACTAGATCCTCCACTAAGCTCTGTGGATATAAGTGAGGTATAGTCACGGTTCAAGGAAGATATATGAAAAACACTTCTCTTAAATGCATTCATTCTAGAAGTTCAATTTTATAAGTATCAATGACCTTCATACAGTTAGCAAAAGAAAAATAATAATAATTTGTACCCTGCATCTGTTTTATTGTATATTCTTACATGTCTTTTGTAACTTCCCACCTTATTTTCCAAAAAAGTCACCCTTTCTCCCACACCTTTTCCAAATCATTCCAAAGGAAACAAGAATCCAGATAATTAAATATACTTAGCTCTTTCAAAGATCTAACACCCCCCCCCCCATTTGTGATGATGTCTTCAAGCTTTGGCTGAGTTCTGTAAGCAGTACAAATATATATGCAGGCTCACTGATTGGGGCACATGGATGCATGCCTGAGTTGTACAAATCTCTGGTGTATGCTGCTTTTGTTAGTGACTAAAGTTGTTGAATATCTATTATAGATGAAGAAACCAGACCGTGTGCTTGTTCAAGGCTCAGTGTTTGCTTTTACCAAAACTCAAAGCTCCATATGCAAAACTCCACATATACCCAGTTTTTCAGCATTCAGACCCGAGTGTAGTATAAGTGCCATTCCTGCAAGGTACCCCCAACTGCTGGCAATTCTTTTCTCAGGAATTTTTTTTTTTTCCATTTGAGGTGGCTTGTATGAGTTGCAGATGGCTAAGTGATCCCATCATGCCTGGTGTCTCACATACCCTAACCAATTAGACAGGATTTTTGCAAATTACATGGAATTGATCCCATCTAAAATGTCTAAGGACAGACTCAACTACTTACAACTCTAGTTTCTTGGTTTACTATGCCACAAGTACCCCTTAGTGGATTTAAAGTTGTGTATTTCCTAGCTATTTGTCTATTATTTCTTGTGAACAATGGTGTGTGTGTG
Organism: Uropsilus gracilis; assembly: GCA_004024945.1. Lineage (NCBI taxonomy): Eukaryota > Metazoa > Chordata > Mammalia > Eulipotyphla > Talpidae > Uropsilus > Uropsilus gracilis. Next base: position 11,343 of record PVHY01015844.1, read on the forward strand.
TGTGTTGGCATTTGTCAGGGGTTAACCTTAAATTCTCACATTCATTTTTTCAATCTACTAAGTCACAAGACTTTTTGAAAATGGCCATTTCTTTTACATACAAAAACGAAAACAAAAACAAAACCCAAGCAAGTTAGTTGACTTCTCTTGACTTTTTCAAGTGTTTTATTTTATACAGGAAACAGGCATAATTACCAATAAATTTAACTTTAATAACTTAGACCCTAGGAGCTTCCCTGGTTGGCAAAAAACTCCTTGCATGCAGCAAATCCACCTTAGGGGATATCCTATTTCTTATCTAGAGTTGAAAGTCAGGACTAATCCAGATGATTAAGAAAATCTTCCTAAAAGATACCCTGCATCCTCTTTAAAATTAAATTGTGCAAGGAAGTTTCCTATCCTTTCTTACTAAAATCATAGTATCAATGATAAAAGTAAAGCTAGATAAATTTACTGTTTTCCATAGGTATTTTTAAAACAGTGAGCTCTTTCCAACTTATCATGCCACAAAAAATGATGAGAATATTTTTGAATCAACTGATTTAAAAAATCAGTATTCATTGTGTATATATACCACATCTTTTTCATCCAGTCATCTGTTTTGGGACATTTCAGTTGCTTCCATGTCCTTGCAATTATAAATAGTGCTGCAATAAACATTCGAGTACAGGTGTCCCTTTGTACCCACACTGAAGTCATCTTTGGGTAAATTCCCAGGAGAGCAATTGCTGGGTCAAATGGTAGTTCCATTTTCATTAATTTGAGGGCCCTCCATACAGCTTTCCATAGAGGTTGGACCAGTTCACATTCCCACCAGCAGTATAAGAATATTACTCATCAATTAAAAATGACAAATTAGATGATTTATGATAACATGGATGGACTTATAAGAATTCATATTAGCAGAAAGAAGTCGAAAAGAAAAAACAGAAACCAAATGGTTTCACTACTATATGGAACATGGGAAAAATAAACAAAAATCCATGAAGAAAAGTCAAAACAAGCCAACAACCAAATTGAAGTACACAACCTGGGGGGGGGTAGGGACAGGGTGGGAACAGTTGGGGGGGGTGAACCCCAGAGATCACAGAGATGTGAAATTCATATATAAATAAATTATTTTTAAAAAATCAATATTCATTTGATAGTGAAAGCTGTATGTTGAAGATATGAGCGTATATAAAGAAAATACTTTTTATTCTTTCAGTTTAATTATCCACTTGAAAAAGCTTCCATATCCATGTGCAGCATATATGTGATTTAGTGAACACACACATACACACACACACAGAGTTAATCTTTGTAGATTCGAACAGCAAAAAACCCTGCTGAGAAGTTTTCTCACCCTTCCCTTTTGCTTTCTAAAGCATGGAACAACATGGCTCCTTCCCAGACAGTCAGACATGCTATAAAAAGTAACATCAGCCATGGGAATTATAAAGGGAGAAGGGATATGCCATAAACAAGGATAAACATCTTCCTTTATGCAAACTGCCAGATCCCTTTAAGCAGAGAACAGCTCCTTATCCCCACTGCAGCCCCTCTTTCCTGTCCAGGGACCAATGGAGCAGGGCTTCCCCTCCTAAGTGACCCATGGTGAAAGGCTTAGATAAGGCACAAAGTTGCCCTCAATAGACTTCAAACCCCCCCCCCCCTCACTGGGACAAAGTGGGAAAGCTATACTTTTGTTACCACCCTATCAAGGAGAAAAAACCCAAGGAAAACAGACACCGGACAAAGCTTACTTTGTGTACTGAGAAACCCTGATCCTTGACTATTGTCTCCATCCTATTTATGTAACAGAGATGACTTTACAGAGGTTTAGCAAAATGATCAGGAGGGCAATTTTAATACTCTATGTTTATTTGGTTAGTACATGTACTATATTCTAGAGGAAGAAAATGTTCAACAAAAACTTCTTTAAACAAAAAATTAGAGGAATGCATATAGCATTCATTTCTGAACTGAAAAAACCTTTCACATATGATAAGAAATGAACTTTATTCCAAAACTTATTAAACTTATGTTGTCTCTAAATGTAACATAGATTATATTTTTATCATAGAGTGCATATAAAGTATACCTAAAATACATTGTTATTTCAGTTCATGTATTAACAAGCGCAACTACTAAGCATGGTGAATTTTTTTCTGAATAACCACAACATTGACATAGGCTTCATCTGAAATTTTCACAAAATAGAAAGTTGACTTTCAAATAATATGTAATGCTTTCAGCTTGTAGGGGAGGTGGGACATGGAAAGAGAGGTAGAAAGCGCCAAGACAGAGGTGTAGGATGGCAAAACCATGGCGCTTCTCAACTTCAGTTCCATCTCTTAATCTTAGACTTTAATAAGTATTACTTTGTTTTGATTTTTAAACTATACTGGGATAATAATTTTTCCCTCATATCTTCAGTTACACATATAGATATGAAAAATAAAGATGGATAGGTACCTAGAAAAGGTAACCTCAGAATGATTTATATTTCTATTTTACTTCCCCTTGAGAGACTAAGGAAGCCTTGAGATGCCTTTGCTATAGTGTGCCAGTGAATTTTTGAACCAGAATCTATTATACAGTAAATAAATATTTGTTACTGATTCTGTGCCAGATGCCAGAGGAATTCTGCAAAGTGATTCAGGAGCCAAAAATGTTTGATTTCAATTTTATTTGAGATCTGTACTTAAACTATTAAAGCACAGGGACTGGAACTGGGAAAAAGAAACGGCACACATGTCAAAATGCTATACATTAGAGTTTAACTATTTAGGGATAACTGATGCCTTAAATTCTGTTCTCAGGTTCATTTGTTTTCATGCAGTCTCATAAAAACTTCCACTTTCCCAAAACTTTTCTAAAAAGTATTTTTGCTTCCAAATTTATTAAGAATAAAATGATTCTTCAATATTCCTTTAAAAAGTCAGGCTTACTCAAGAGCAAAAGTGAAAAACTTTACAACTAAGTCATTCCATGTTGTGCGCTCAGTGGTTGATTTCATATGTCTGTGCTGTAAATTAATTATAGCAAAGAAATACATAGTAACATGTTATTTTTTTTTTTTAACTATACTGGAGCAAATAGTCCTATTAAACAAGTATGGAAACCATGGCTCCAATTGTTACTTTCTCCAAAAGGTAGTTGGAGGGAGGAGAGTAGGTAGAGTGGGAGGGAACCTCTGTTTAAACAGTACTATTTTCCACATTTCTGGATAAAATGGAAACTTAAACCCCAAATTAGTAGTTTGCATGGTAACACAGATAAAGGCATTTTACAACACAACTGGATGCATAGGGAGCAGCAAGTAAGGTGGTTTCTAGAAGACCATGATTTACTCCTCTTATTTATAAGTCTCTTTTGTAAAAGCATTGTCAGATTTTTCTCCAGTTCGCCTAAGAGCAAAACCATATGGATAATTGTATAAATGTCATCTAGATTCTGGTCTTGCAAGGTTTATTTATCCTTTAACCCAAATGCCAACCCTTAGTTCTTTAAAATCCCAAGAAAAATCACTTAGATGTCAAAAAACAAAAGCACTCACGTTGTAAATATTCCTGTGGGAATGTTTCCTCGCTGTGTTTAACATTTAGAGTGGAGTACATCCTCAGTGTTTATCATTGTTCTATTAGCACCAAGGAGTAAATACCACTTCCTGTTCCCATCTTACAAATTGAGAGGCAGGAAAGAAGAAATGGGCAGTAAGCAGTCAGCACCTAAGCTGATGCTTCCCCTAAAAGTTGAGGATTGGGTGGAGACTATACATTGTTTTAGAAAAGTTTTTGTGTTTGTGTGTGTGTAGTGAGATGAAGGTGTTAGAAAGACTTTAATACCATCACCTGCATGGATAATAATTCCAACTATCAGCACATGGATAGTCTGAATGTTGACCTTTACTAAATGATGATTAGCAGTTACCTTCTGATCTGTTGCACTCACTTTAGAAATTAAGTCGATGCAAATACTCACTTAGCAACTGGAGATATACTTTATTTTACTTTATTCTCTAGAACATTGGTGCAATAAAATTGCTTCTCCAGCAACTCACCTGTCACTTAGTTGCCTATTTCCTTTGACTCTCTTGGTCTGAATGGTTACACACCTCTCCTAACATCTGTATGTAAATTGGCACAGGGGTAGGGGGTGAAGAGCTAGGGGGGTGAAGTGGGGGGTCCCGGGTCAGACTGGTGCTGTGCCCTTCAGCTTTGCTGGTATCATATTTCACTTCTCAGTCTATCTTCCTCTATTATCTTTTCTTCCCCTGGACTTGACCTACATTTTTTTTTTTCCAAGGCAAAGACCAGGTTAAGACAACCAACATATTTCCTTCCCTCTCTGAGAATTGCTCTAACCATACGGGTCACCACTCAACTAGACTGAACATGAACCAGTGACTAAGCAGTGGAAAGAGCCTTGATCATCCGATCTCTCTCATCCCCTACACGAGACACTTTAAACAAAAGACACTCAGGGCTAATCATCTGAAAATCCTGCCAATGTAAAAACAAGCAAAACTTCAAAAACATGTTAAAACAGGTGGAAAGGGATATATCCTTATGCTTAACTGGGTATACATTTGAAATCATTGTTTTCCTTTTACAAAATAAATGTGTGGAAGTGAGAGTAGCCCTAGAGGTTAGATTTGGTCTGAATTCTTGAGATATAAGCTTGATTGGGACTTATTCCGTGTTCTTGAGCAAGTTACTCCTTGCATTGATTTCCCTAACTATGAGATGGAAATAATGCCTCCATCCCGAGGGTCCTGGGGCTTACTGTCAGTGAAGTGCTTTGGAATCCATTGTTGAAAGGTACTCAGTGAGTTCAAAGCACCAGAATTAAGAAAGGTTTATCATATTTATAAACCAGTAAATCCTTCCCATGGGTGTAACATGATTCTTCCTAGTTTTATTCCTTACACGGATTGAAAAAACAGCTTCAGATTCTTCCATACTATCATCTTAACACTCTATTCCAGCTGTTTACATGCTCCAAAGTTTTCCCATCCTCTTTTGATTTTCAACATGCGCTGAGCCCAAGACAAAAGAACGTACTATTCACAAGTGTGACTCATGTGAAAATTGAAACTTCATGCTCCATTTTATTAAGGGCATTGCTTTCTTTCTGTGGGTTAGAATAATTGAGAATAAAGATAAACACTATAAAATAAACATGAACCCTGAGTGAGTCCAATAAAGTAAATTTAAATTAACTGTTCATCAGCAAACCTAGAGGACATGTGAAGAAATTACAAGAATTAAAAAGCTAGTGAGGAACTGGACCCGTTGTAGGCACTTTACTTATATATGGTATTTTAATTAACAGAAAGTTTTCACTTGAAACTGGTGATTATTTCAATTAAAACTGGTGTTTTAGTCACTAGAATAGGAATCTAGGAGAAAGGAGGGTACTTGCACAGCAGCATGGATGAAAAAGAGCAGAAAGTTTGGAGATGACCCAAGAGAAGTGATGATATCTCAGATGAGAGAAAGAGAGAAAGAGAGAGAGAGAATTATGACATTCAATGTGTGCTCAATTTAAGCCAGACATTATACTAAGCACTATTCTGTTTAATCCCAAAAGCAACTCTATAGGAAAGACATTTAATTACTTTCATTTTTGTTGAAGCTGAAAGGCTATTTCAGAGTAATGGAAATGCTTGATGTCAGAACAAGAATTCTTACCTGGTTTCATACAACTCCTATTTGAATCCCTTATATCATATCCCCATATTATATGGGAATGTGCTTATGTAACTGTTGATTTGAAAAGATATCATTAGAGTTCTTATTATGACTTAATAAGCATAGCAAAATAATGCTTTTAGATTTCACCTTGGCCTCATGTATTTCATGTATTTGCAGCCATATTCTCTCATTTTGTATTAGAAAGGAAAACCTTTGTTCTAGGATAAATGATGTCTAGATTGATCTGAAGAAGACAATTTGCCACAACCTTTTCTACTCTTCAATGTCTACCTCTGAAAAGTCTCTTGACAGGAACTTTATCTTTGTGAGATAGCCCCTGAACTATCCCTGGACTTAGTACTACATTAAGTCACTCTCTCCACCTCCCACTACATTATCTCTTTCTCAATGTTTAGTTTCAATTCTCTGCCTGAAGTTTATCTCTTCTCCTGCAGCTGGGGGCTGAGATGCCTTTAGTTGTTCACTAGACCCCCACACTTTGCCCTAATCTCAGAGTATTATCTGGGACTGCTCTTTCATCCATTACCAAAAATTGAACAGGGAACAGGGATCCACAAAGTTTCTTCCTCTGTGACCAGAAAAGCACTGCTTGCCTCTTTATCAATTAGTGAAGGCTAGATAACCGCATAGCCTTGTGGGGGCTTGATTTTCACAAACTTTCTCAATTCCAAAACCATTCCAGCTTTGCAATACCTGGAGTTATATTTGTGGATGTGTGTGTTCACATTGTTTTGAACTAGTATTTTGATGCCAGAGTGTTTTGCAATGACCTTTGCTTTCTGAGATTCTGACTAAAAATAGCTCTTTTGACTACGGAGAATGAAGTAAGGGAGTGACAATGTGAAATCCAAACCTACTGCTTTAGAAATACAGTTCTGAGAAGAAATATTGGTATCTGGCATGGAAACCTATTTCAGCATCAGAGTATCAGGGAGCAATTGTGCATAAAAGCTTGTTCTGTCTTTTTTGATCCAAGCTTATTCCACTTGGGTATTTCCAACGTTTCTCTACTATCTTTTGCTATAGTCATTTTAAAAAAGATCTTCAGGTTTTAAAATTCTTCGTTCTACCTGATTCTATTTTTATGAGTTGTTTCCTTTTATGATTTATCTTCTTAAAGGAAGTAGTAGTAATTTAGGAAAGAAAGATTTCCTCTATATGATCTTTATCCAATAGATTATCCTCAGATGATGGATAGTTTCTGTAACTATTTTCAAATCACTAACCATATGTGATATTGTCAGCTTAAAATGTGGCCAGGGTGACACTGAGTAGCAAACTAAAGACTGTGGGGATAATGATGGGGAAGAGCAAGTGAGAAAAAGGAATCACAATTCTATGACTACAGCCCTGGATTAATTCTCTAACCACATTAAAAAAAAATGGTCATGTGGATGAATCACAGCCAAGTCAATACAACAAAAATAGTGAGAAGTAAACTATAGAGCCACTCATGTTTCATGTTGGATTCCGAGAACACAGATGGGATAGACAAAAGTTGCTTTACCAAGGCTTTGAAATTAAATTGTCATTCAAACCACACTTCACAAAAGTGAATCAAAGATATATGTTAGAACTGACAGCCTGCTAAAATATATGATTTTAAAAGAAACTGAATTATTTAACATAATATTCAAAAATATTCAGGAATCAATTCATTCTTCAAAGCAAGAACCAAAGAAGCCTTAACTCAAATGAGAGGAAAAAAACCACAAAATTTGCAGTGCCAAGTTGACACAGAGTTTGAAATTAAATAAAAAGGTTTTAAAGAAGTTATTAAAGTAATTCAACAAGCAATTGCAAACACTGCTGAAATGAATGGGAAAAAAAATAGGAAGTCTCAGCAAAAAGATAAAGAATAGGAATTATAAAGAGAAAGACAGGACTCTAATAACTAAAATTTAAAAACCTATAATTATTATTTGAAAGCATAATAAAAATATTAGAGAAACTTGAAAATATAGCAATAGAAATTACCCAATCTGAATAATAAAGCTTATGAACAGAACTTCAGGACTCATAGAAAAATAGTAAAATATATGATATTTATGTCAGTCCTAGAAGGTGAAGTAGGGAGCATAATTTTTTTAAATGTCATGATTGAATAATTTCCAAATTTAGTAAAAGACGTAAAACTACAGATTCAATAAACTCAATAAATTTCAAACATAATAACTGCAAGTATATTCACACCTAGACAATTAATAATCAGGTCTCTGATGCTAAAGACAAACAAAATCTTAAAACTAACCAGAGGAAAATGACACAATTGTTATAAGGGGTCAATAATTCAAAGTATAAAAGGTTTCTTCCCAGAAATTGTGGAATCCAAAAGCAACAGCATAGCACCTTCAAAGTGATTTAAAAACATAAACCCCGTAAACTCAGCATTCTATATTCAACAAAATACAAGTGAATACAATGTGAAATAAAGACATTCTTAGATGAAAGAAACTCAGAATATGCTTCCAACAGACTTGGTGACAAAAGTCCTTTGATAAAGAGGCAAGGGTGGAGAAAAATCTTATAATATCAGAAATAAAGGGTCGGCGGGGGGGAGCGGGGACACCAAGAGAAGGGTAAACTGAGAAAACTTAGTAGGTATTATTTGACCCTTAAATTAAGAAATATTGTTTGGTAATTAAAAGAAAAAACTTAGAACATCGCTATATTGCTTACTCCATTTGGGAGAAACATTTATAACTGTGTCGTGAATGGGGAAGACACAATAATATAGTGATAGACTTTGTACATTTTACTAGAATTTCTTGCATTCACACATTTCTTAAATATTTAATGTATTTCTTTATTGAGTTAACATTGGTTCTCAACATTGTACATGATTCAAAGCGATAGGATAACAGTTGTTCAGGTGTGTCTCATTACACTACACCCACCATTAAGGCACCTGTGATTTTCCACCATACTCCCATGGGTGCTTTCCACACACTGCTCTTCATGTTAAGGAAAACATAGTATAGTTTGTGACAAATTAAATATGGACATTATAAACTATAAAAAAAGGACAAGTTGCTGCAGGTAAGCTGAAATAGACTGATCAGAGAATGTTCACATAACCCACAGGAGGACATGAATGAGATAGATTAAATGAAATCAATGCAAAGACACAGAAAATCAATCATAGAAGAATAGACCTAAATTATAAAATGTTATGAATTACTTTAAGAGCAAATTCTTTAAAACACACTAACGTAAAGACAGACGTTGACAAAAATGAATTAAAAAATATTTCCTTTATATGCTATCACCTCAAATTATGTATTAATAAGGTATCTATCTTAAGGTATCTATCTCTATGTTATAGATACCTTATTAGTACATAAATGGATAGCTAGATTATGAACCATTAATCAACAGAAAGGAGTGTCTATTTTAATATGAGACAAACTAGACTTTAGAGCAAAAAAATTATCAAGGCCAAGAAAGAGTACATCTGAGGGGTAAACTAACCAGAAACATATAGCACACTTAAATATGCTGCTTCATGTAACAACTCCAAAACTATATTAAACAAAAAATAGCAAAGTTGATTGGAGAATTAGACAAATCCACAATTGTAGTGGGGTCTTCTCTAAGTAATGAATAAACCACTAAACAGAAAATCAGCACAAAACCTGAACGTGAATGTGTGTAAGAACTTTATTTGTAAGAGTGAGAAACTAAGAACAACTTAAACACCCTTCAGTAGGTGAATGGATTAACAAATCTGGGTATAATCATTTCTGTAAAGTGAATGTTTATGACCGTAAAATTCATATGTTAAAACTTATGACCGTAAAATTCATATGTTAAAACTTAATGCCCAATGGAGTTGTACTTGGAGATGGAGACTTTGGGAGATGACTAGGTCAGGGTGTGCAACCTTCATTAGTTCCCTTACAAGAAGAGACCCCAGTAAGTTCGATTACTCCTTCCTACATGTGAGGACACAAGTTTTCTATGAAGCGGAAGCAGACAGCAACCAGACACTGAATCTGATCTTAGATTCCTAATCTTCAGCACTCAGAAATAAATCTCTGCTGTTTGTAGACAGCCCAAATTAATTAAGACATCCATATAGTGAAATACTACTCAATGACACTATTTCTACAACTTCTGCATGAAAGTTAGATTTTTTTAAAATAAAAATCTTTTAAAAAATGCAAAATGCCAGAAGGAAAAGTCAAAACAAGCTAACAACTAAACTGAATACTAAAGAACACAACTAGGGGGGGAGGGCAATGGGGGGGAGTGGTCAGGGAGGGGAGGCAGTGGGTGAACCCCAGGTAAAAAAAAAGATGTGAAATATGTATATATATATATATTATTAAATAAATAAAATCATGTTCATCACCTCAAAAAATGTGGTTCATCATCAAAAACTGATGAACTGCATTTTTAATTTTGTTTAATTTTCATAAAGTCAATAGCCACCAATGGCTAGTGGTACAGTATCAGACAATGTAGATCAATGCTACGTTCTACCAAATAACCTTTTCACTATCCATTGTTCCTACTCAGAGGATCCTAAAGGAAATTCTCACTTCTGAAAAACTTACCTGACACAAATATGAAATGAGAACATAATAAAAATCAGGAATAGAAAAGTAAAGTATTTGTTCATTTCTATCTCATTCTGATGGCTAATCCAGACTGGCGAATGTTAGTTTCTCAGGTACACTGTAAAAGTTTTAAAACTCATAGGTGTGTTTTGGAAGCTTGCTGAATAGGAAGAAGTCTGTAGTTGTTTAGAACTTTAATTATCTCTTTTTACTGACAACGCTAAGCAAGTAACTATCTCCAAATCCCTAGGAATGAACAGTTGGTCTTTTGACTTTCTCTGCCAGAATAAGTGACTTTAAATCCTTGCCAGCACAGGTTAAGAGATCAACTCTTCTCTCAAAACCCACAGAAGTCAAACTCCCCTGAAAGGCAGAAGGTGTTTGAGTTTTGTCCTCCCTTTTCATTCATTCCTTTCTACTTTCTTAAAAGTATCCTCACTCCAGATAAAATACACAAGCTTCTAGTGAGCCAAATTCTATGTATAATGACCAAGTGCTCCCAGCCCCTGGACACAAAAAAGGGGAGAATCTTAACTACATCAGCTTTCTGGAGATTCTCAGGGCTGGAGAGACTCTCAGTTATTTTAGGACAAGTTGTTCTTACCTCTTCCTTCCAACCACTCTTAAAGTGGTGCTGATGTTGCTGCCAGACTCAGGGACAAGCTAAGCCTACTTGTCCAAAAATTCCAAAGGGGGAAGAATATTGGGATTCTCTTCACTGACATATGGGTATTGGGAGGATGCAAGCACTAACACCAGCTCATGGTGACAATAAAAAGCATACTGACTTTTTGCTGAATTTTGTCACTGTTTTCAATTCTCTACAGATGGTACATCCACTTGTTACATGTGTTTGGAAAACTGCTCTCATCACCCTCTTCTCAGAAAACCACCGGTTTTCTCCTTTCTGTACCCAGAAGCATGCCCTGCTAACACCTTTCCAGACAAACTGAGACTCAGATACAATCTTTTGGAAAACAAAGCTAAACTGGGTCAATTTGAATAGACAATTGGTTTTATTAAACAATTTACAAATCATGCAACATCTCACGTGGCAAGTAGAGAGATATCCTAAGAGGTTATATAAAGTGGAAAACCTTTCTATAAAGGATGATGGCACAAGAAAGATTAGCAGGAGAAAAATTATAAAGTTCTTTAGAGGAAAGTGAGAGTTCAGCAACCACAACTTCTCATTGGCTGGGCAGCAGATTTTCCCTTGGTTGAACTAGTTGACTGGGATCCAGCTGAATCACCATCTGTTCAGTCATGCAAAGCACCTTTCTTCCAGTGGGAACTGTCACTGACAGTTTCTTCCTGTTTGGGGGTAATTGTTAACTTCTTGTATGGGACAAGTGAATTTGAGTGACAGAACATGGGGACATTCCACTGCCATTATTAACATGAACCCTAGAGTGTGAACTCTGAAAGGGCAAGAGACAGTCGGGTTCTCTCTTGAGTCCCTGAAAGGTTACAGTGTTTGTCTCTGATGGTGTTCAAAAGGATGCTGTTAATAAATAATAAGCATCTCTGATTTTGTACTGTAAGATGACTTCACAAAATAGAGTTTACAGCAATTAAATGAAAAATAAATTCCAGAGTATCACTAAGATTACCAGATGAATTAGCTTTGAAAAATTTCTTTCTCAATGGAGAAAAGTATAAGCACAAGACAATTAAAATCAAGACATTAACTGATATTCACTGGTGATTTTTATTTTACTCTTTAAAGTAAAAATCTTTACTTCAAGCTTCACATTAGACACTGCAATGTCAACATCCTTGTGGTAAACTATAGGGGTAAAGATCAGGCTCACCAATCTGCATAGGTTCTTTATTGATCTCAGCAGTTACACAGACATACCAGGTAGGGCAGGGCAGGACAGAGTCAGGGCCTGGGGTGATGGGAGGCAGATGAGTTCCCTCAAAGTTCCCAGTATCCCCAGGAATCTTCACTCTTTCTCTGGCCTCTTTTTCTTTCTGACATTCTCTTCACATTCTCTCTTTTGGATGCTCTCTCTCCTGCTCCCCCCTGAGGTGATGCTACCCTTTTATCACCTCTTTCCTAAGCCCAGGTATGCTCACTTACACATGTGTACACCCACTGGACCACATACTTAAGGGAAAGATGCAATACCCAGGTGCTGGATATACAGGCTAGTGAAGGGAAAAGCCTGACCAAACTCACCCTAAAACACTTATCAAAAAGATGCAAACCAAAGTAGCTAATATTCTCAATCTACAGAGTCAAAGACAATAATTTTGTTCAATATGATTTATTGTGGAGGGTCCTTTCAGGTGAAAGAGATGCAGGGCATGACAGGGAATGAATTAAAAATATTTTCTCACTTGGAGCTTTCCTCAGTCTGATTCCGTGGAGTTTTGAGCATGAGTTGCTCTGGGGACTCCAGTTGCTCTTTTGCACCATATGTCTGTCAGTCATCCACTGCAGGTTGTTCCTACCAGGGGGAGTGACTGTATTACCTCTCAGGGAAGGTATCTCCATTTGGTCCATGGTAATTGTCCAGGTGAAGAAGCAGCTGAGAGGCATTAGAAAACAAACACGGGCTAGGGGATGAGTGCACTGCCTGGAAGAAAGGTATTGTATCAAGGTATAAATAACAGCTATACCAGTTTATTGCATATACCACTCATTTCCAAAAGTCTCTCCCATGAAATTCACTGCACCCAGGAACAGGTTTTTTTAGGATCTGACTAGGCATAGAGGTGAGGTTTAGAGGATGATATCAACTGGCTAATGTTTACTTCATAACTGGTGATAAATGGAACTGTTGAAGATTCTGATACATTCAACCTTTAAGTTTTTAAGAGTAGAACTATTATATTCTTTTCTACCTGGGATGTAATATTATTTTTGATGTATTATCCTGAAAATTTTAGGGCTTGCCCCTTGGTATTTTCTACTGTAACAGCTTTCTCACCTACTCAAGTGAAAGTATTTCTAAATGTTAAGTGTAACTTTTAATTATACATTTAAGTAGTGAGGAAATAATTACACATAATAACCTATAAATCTATTTTGATATGCACCTATACTAGAATTTCTAATCCACACCTATTTCTTCTCTAACAAAAGGCTAAAGGTCAAACTTTAGATACTCAGACCCTAGGAATGACAGCTCACCTTACCTAATATACATTTAGTGGAGTAAATGTTCATTGGTTACTTTGTAGAAAGACCAGGGAAATCACTATGGCATAAATTTCCTATGGTATTGCAAGATCCTTCCTCACAGGAATTTGGCCACTACTTCAAGAAATGAATTACAGGTCTGAGAACAGGGTTGAGTCTGTTAATTGATCATGATTTTCCATTGAGATGGCTGATTTTAATCTCTAGCTCATCTATTCTTGATTTACTTTCATTGCTTAAATATTATTATAATATATACATATACAATATATTATTTATAAATATATTTATAATATATAAATATATACTATTTATATTATTGTAATATATAAATATATAATATATAAATTACATTATTCAAGACCATAAGCTTGTCCATCAATCTTATCACCATAGGAAACGTTTCATTTAAATGTCATGAATTCTTATTGAGCAGAGACTGCTATACTACCTGTATTATACACATGCCCACCTTTTACTGATGGACAAGTTCTACTCTGTTATTCTGTGGTCTTAGGATATCCACTACTCTGTTACCATCTACTCTGTTATTCTGTGGTCTTAGGATATCCACTGTTAAACTTCTCAACAATGCTGACATGCTGCTCATACAGGTGAAGAAGTTGCCATTTCTGTCATATAAAATTCTTCAATTGCAACAGTCATAGCAGCTTTGAATTGGGTACACCAGGCTGAAAGAGGATTCTTGACAGGCAACAACAGCATCACTACAGGATCTTTCCTTTCTATATAAGGTTCCCTCTAAATGACTTTGTTGCTGTCCATGCCTGTCATCACATGTCTGTTTACAAGGCTGCGCCATCCACAAAGATCTTCCCAGAGCATCTAGGAAGACTTATTTCCATTTATCTTTATCTCTAAAACCTAGGAACTGTCTTTCAGATAGCAGATGTTCAATAAATACTTGTTGATTTTTACTCTCACCAATAAAATGATTAATGAAGAATATGTGCTATATAACACTTTATCTTTTTAGTGCTTAAAGTGAGTAATAGTCTTATAAAATAATATCTTCTGAAATAAAATTTAAAACTAAGCATAGAACTGAAGTGGGAGTTATTTCTAGTGCAGAGTATACCTTTCCCCCCACCCCCTATTTGTAAATTCTTACATGCCAATAAATACAAGTGGAATTCTAGAGCTATTGTCAAACAACGTCCTTCAGGTAATATTTGTGATATCATAGAAGTTCATTAACAACTCAAATTCCCAGATTCTTTCCAAGTCTCTCAAGGATATTAACATTCTCAAGGTAAATCAGAAATGTCCTATATTTTAAGGTTTAATCCAAAATTCTAAACTCTATGGACTAAATCCAAAATTAAATTCCCAAAATTTAATCCTTCACTGAGTTGCCCTCAGACCATAGATCCTGTAACTTATGCACTTCACAGACAGATGAAATAGCAGAGAATTGCCTGGTGGAAGGGTGGGGAGGTGTGGAGTTTTGTGACTAAGCCACCTTGGGGAACTCAATAATAAAATAGGTCCTGATGTGTTACTATTTTACTGTTATTTGTGATGTTGTTAAAAAGATGTTGAGGGACTTGGATAGGGCTAAAGAGAAGAAATAATTGTGTACATTCAAGGTTTCCTTCATGGTGTTGCTTAGTTTAGTTTCAGTATTGAGGTGTCTTCCCAGTGGATCTGGCATGTTTTTTTGCCCTGTACGACTGATCAACTTGGCTTTGCTTCCCTTGCTATAAAAATTTTGCTGAAATCATCTTTCCAATTCATATAATTCATACCAGATGGCTGCTTTTCTGATTAGAAGCATCCAGAATTCTTGTAGCAAATCTGGAAAGTGAAAAAATAATATAAAGGAAAAAAATTACCAATCTTGCTATTTGAAGAAAAAAAACTGTTAACAATTACATATGCTTCCTCAAATATCTCTCTTTGTGAATATATGTGTGTGTGTATATATACATGTATATGTGTGTTTCACTTAACACGATTATGTGAATTTCATTATGCCATTTAAAATAACATTTGTAAGGCACTTTTTAATTGCATGATATGTCATCATGCGATAGCACTACCACTAATTTAATTGTGTAATCCTTCCTGAAATTTTAGAATTTAGATTTTTCTTAATGCTTATTGTTATTATAAACAACATTGCAATGAACACATTTTTTTGTTCACCTTTCTAGTCACTTAATCATTATTTATTTACCCAGCAGATACTTATTTGGCCTCCATTTAAGCTAGAGGCACCAGGGAACATTGCAAAAGCTCTGCCCTTCCTACCATCATGGAGATTACCATCTGCCAGAAGAGAAAATCCTGAAATTGCTGTAATTACAAGTATAATGATTTTTACAGAGCAGAACTGCAATAGGTCTTGTGTCCTAGTCAGCTCAGGTTGTCATTACAGAATATCAAAAATGGAGCAGCTTAAACAATAAAAAAAATATTTTCTCACAATCAGGAGGTTGGAAGTACAAGATCAGAGTGCTAGCATGTTCAGGTTCTGTTGAGAACTCATTCCCTGCCTTGCAGAGGGCTGGTTAATTGCTTAGTCAGTGATCACCTGACCTTTCTTGGCATCTACTTACAGAAAGCAGTCTCTTTCTCTCTTATGTACTTATTACAAGGCCACCAATCCTATCTAATGAAGACCCCCACCCATATAACCTCATTTGACCATAACTGCCCCCTAAGAATCCTATCTGCAAATACAGTCATGTTAGATGTTAGATTTTCAACATATGGCTTTGGGGGGAGGGTGGTGCAGTTCATATCATAATCTTTTAAGAACATTTAAGGAGAAGGGGGTCTAGTTGAACACTTTCTCTAAATATTTAAAAATATTAGTGTTTTAGTACCTTTCTTTTTAACTTGAAAGTACTCTTTTAGATTTCCAGGCTTAGCAAATAAAAATATAGAATGTCCAGTTATATTTGAATTTCATCTCAATACCATTTTTAAAATCATGTGTCCCATACAACAGTTGGAGTTATTTTCTCTTCCAATCATTTTCATGCTTCAAAATGACCAAATGCTGCTTCTTTATATATGTAACCAATTATTCTTTTGCAGGACATCTAGCGTAGTTGCTTTTTTTTTTTTTTTATTGAATAAATCAGTTAAGTATTCCAAAAATATTCAGGTAAAATTTGTTTTCACATTTGCCTGACATTTCTATGGTAGATACTTAAAAGTTATTTCTCCCATTTTTTTTTTTTTGGCCAAAATTATAAGATCCTGTTTTTATTTGACTAACTACATTTTTATTTACTACATCAATTCCTAAAGCATAAAAACATATATACATTAAGATAAAATTTTAAATGGAGGAACTTAGTTTAAGAAAAAAGCATTCTCAGTTCCTTAATAGATCTTCATGCAGCCCCCAATATAATAAAGCACACAGCTAATTTTTCTTGAAAAACCTGTAGCTTGCAAAACCACTTTTATAAGTACTCAGAATAATGTTATAGGATTTTCTGAGACTTACTGGTTAACCTCTTCACATTAGCTCATTGTCCCAAGCCTGCCATTCACTGTGTTTTAGGCAAGGTAGCTCTTATCTCAAGCATAGAGTTTCAGCTGCTAAAATACTTTGTGATTCTCAGCCACTTTCTCTGTCTCAAAAGCTTTATAACCCTTCCTTCAAAAACACTCAAGCTAAGAAGGTGGCACAATTAGCATTTGCCTCAATACTCTCACAGAAGCTCTAACAAAGATAATTTTACACTCAACCATAGACCTATTATATGATTTTTTTTTTCAAGGGAATTCCAATTGGAAACAGCTGAAATGTATCTTATACAATACAACTGTAGATACAAAGCACCAAGTCTTAAGAGACACAGTGTCACCCTATCTATGGAATCTACCTGTGCAATGAAATATTCAGCAAATATTTATTACATAGAAGTATCTGATTTGAATGTCAATGTTCTCTAAATTATTTTATTTGTCTCCAAACTTCTTTTCAGATTTCCTAAGAATGTTTTTTTCTTTTCTTCTTGTTTTTATCCACAAACTCACTGTATTGTCTGGCTTATCATCTGTAAAGAATCATGCTCTACTTGGGTGACCTAACCTCCTGGCTACTAAATGCTAAATTGTAAACTGTTGCGGATGGAGAGCACAAGAACACAAACTTATGCCTTCTCTTAGATAAGTTTTGACTTCATTCATTTACAGAGCAGGAAGCTGAGAATTAAAAATGTTCTTTATCAGAATCAAATACCCAGAAACAAAACCACACATATATGGTCAACTAATCTCTGACAAAGGGACAAAAAACACACTCTGGCATATGAAAGAATGTTCCACATCACTAATAATCAGGGAAATGCAAATTAAAACCACACTGAGATACCATCTTACACCAGTAAGAATGGCCATATAAATAAAACGACAACAACAAATGTTGGTGTGGATGTGGAGAAAAAGGAACCCTCACACTGCTGGTGGGAGTGCAATCTGGTCCAGCCACTGTGGAAGACTGTGTGGAGGACCCTCAAACAATTGAAAGTGGAATTACCATTCGACCCAGCAATCCAACTACTGGGAACTACCCAGAGGACATGAAAACACTAATTCAAAAGGACACCTGTATGTGCATGTTTATTGCAGCTCTGTTTACAGTTGCCAAGATTTGGATGCCAAATGTCCCCAAAACGACAATTGGCTGAAAAAAAATGTGGTACATGTACATGATGAAATACTATGCATCTATCAAAGAGGACAAACATGTCACTCGCAGCAACATGGATGGAACTAGAAAGACTCATATTAGCAGAAATAAGCCAAAAAGAAAAAGAGAAATAGAGGATGGGCTCACTTATATGATGGATATAGGGAGGAACAAACAAATAAGAAAATTTAGAAACAAACAATGGGACTGAACAATGGAGTGAGAGAGGAGGAGGGGGAAGAAGGTGGGTGAGGCGAAGGGCATAAAAGAGCAAGATGGTTAACAGGAGTTAGGGAACTGGGAGAGCCCTGGGGTATACAATAATGTAATATACACATACTCATATATATGCAAAATTAAAAAAAATTAAATTATAAAAAAACCCAGCCATCACAGAGATAGTTGACATTCTCTGTGGATATCTCTTCTATCCTATTCCCCATTATATATTCCAGAAATAATAATCAGTGCACTGGTTTGATGTTTTTTATTCCTGTGGTATTTGAAACTTTTGAATCACACATCAGTAAATAGTATATTATTTTGCATGGTTTATAATTTTGTAATTATGGTATTATAATGTGTATACCTATCTGCAATTGTTTTCTTCCCACAAAAAATAAAAAAAATTAAAAATTAAAAAAAAATGTTCTTGTAAAATGTTGAAAGGAATGCCTTATTTTCATAATCCAAAGGAGGCATACGTTCTTTACAAGTCTGAGCTACAAATGTTTTAATGCTGAGTTTCAAGTGACAGAAGCTTTGTCATGGTCATGCATGCTTCTCGACAGTTAGTGACTACCAAATTCCTTCTAAGACCTTAGCTTCTCTTCATGGGGACAGAAAGTTTTATTTATTTTGTTCATTTCTCTATTTCAGGTGCCTGGAGCAGTGTCTGGAACATGGCTTATTCTCTTTAAATATTTAGTGAATGTATGAATAAATAAAATATAACAGCAACAAAAATGTGCTTGATTTCATCTCCCCAAGTGTATAATCATGAACAAATGCTTGGTGAAGTAAGAGGGACACTCATAATTAGCCCAAATTTCTTTCCTACTGTCGAGGTGGGTGTTCATCGGGCATACCAACTCTTTCTAATTGATGTTTTGAAAACTCCCCTTGCCAAACATTAGTGACTTTTGTCCTGCCATGTTTACATACCTGAAACCAAGCACAGGCACTTTTTGAAGTTAATTAAAGATTCACTTATGTTAAACATTTCCGGATGATAGCAAGAGACCAACTTGGCAGACAATAGAAATAATCTCTAGTACTTCCCTCTGTGATTTTTCTCAGGCAGATCTCGAAGGGTCTGGTCCTAATGGATTGATAGAAGTGAGATGAGGTGATAGGAAGATGCTGGGCCACTGCTACATGAGAGAGAATGCAAGTAAATGCAGAAACAAAGATCACCCATGTCATCCTTTGCAAGTCTGAGTGAACATCACCAAAGACAATATAAAAATCCCCTCACCAACTTCATCCTGGCACCCAGGGCTTTTCTGGTGTGCCTTTTGTTGATTTGTTGTACTATGTTCAGGGACTAATTGCAAATCCACTTTAAAAGATCTCCTAATCTGATTGTTTCCCAACTTTTTTCTACATGAAAATATCCTTCTACTTATTTTCTCTCAGGATGACCAGGTTTTGAAAGATTTTATTTAGAAATTGTATTTATAGAACAATTAATTTGCAGCTATATTTTAGATATACTATCAGTTTCCTATCAAAAAATGATAAATTATTCCCATAAAGTGTTGATTTTGTTCTAATCAAGGGCAAACAGACTCAGTTAACATTGAAGAAGTTAATCCTATAGAAACACTTTGAAATATTCAAAGTAGTTTCTGAGGGTTCCTGGGGAGTTCTAGCTTGCAAATAACTTTAGGCTCCACATTGGCACCAACTAGAGAGCTTACAAGTACTGTTGCTTCTGACCCATTCCAGACCAACCAGACAAAAGTTTCAAGGGGTTAAAGTGATTTTAATCATGACTAACATTAGAATGACTGTAGAATATTGCATACCCAATGCAAATGTTTGACAAAAAACAAAAGAAAAAGAAACAGAAAGGAAAGGAATAAAAGAAGAGTCTACCAGGAAAAATACATCAATAACTGTGAGAGACACTTTTTGGAACCACCAGTTTGGCTTCCATAGTGCTAATGACAACTCCTAAAATAGAGGGAAAAGTTGTCCCTACTTCCCTGAAGCACCTTCCTATCCAGGGCACCTTTAATAAAAAAAGGCATTGCCAAATCTGACAGAAAATAGGAGAGTGAGCCCCAAGTCAAGATGTCTCAGGATTAAATTCCCCAGCTTTCAATTAAATACCTGAAGGCATGGTTTGTTTCTCAATTGGTGCTCTGCTGGCCAACAATTCTGCGTTTGCAGACGCTCTCTCTCCTTCCCACACAGCTTCCTTGTCATTCCTAATTCAGGCTGGACTTTGCTAACATTTCAGTGACAACTCAAGTTACAAGATTTTCAACTGACTCTGTGGTTCCCCAGACATCAGGCCCCTGCTCCTAATTGATAATCCTTGAAAACCTCAAGAAAAGTGATGTGTTCATTAAAAATGCTTAGTTTAGGTCTTGGGATGAACAGAATCATTCAAGTGAGTAAAGAACTTACTGTGTTTGGAAAAATTGCTTGTAAAAGGAAAATTGATAAGAAATAAACAATGAGATGAATGGTGAACATTTTAGGAAATATGAGAATTCTCAGATTCAATATACCTGCAACTGCCTTGTAAAAAGAAAAAAAAAAAGAGACCTCCATAGATTCATTCTGATAAATTTAGTATATTTTGTAGTACCTCAGTGATTTTTAGGAAACAAATACCCATGCTTTCCTTTTAATTATATCCTTCTAAAAGACACACATAGTAAGGGATCTCAAAAATTCACTGCATTGTATTTTCTGATTAAGTTAGGAAACCCTTTTTGGTACAGTAGAAATCCTTCAGTTACTACCTCAAAGACAATGGAACTGTGTGAACAGGACAAAGGTTTTGATGGAGGCCAGACCTAGGATCAAACCTATTTTATGATATTTACTCGCTGTGTAATTTTAGGCAAATTATTTAATCTCTTAAAACCTAGACTCTGTATGCTTATAAATGTGATTGACAGTACCTGTTACATGGAATTGTTTAGAAGGATTAGATGAGCAATACTTGAGAAACTTTTAGCACTGAGTCTGTTGTTTAGGTCTAATTCACACATATTAGTTTTATTATTATTATTCAAAAAAAGTAGATGATAATTTCCCTTACTTGAGAGTTTAAAATATTTCAGGGAGGATTAATACTTTAAAAAGTGGAGAATGACACAAGTTAGACTATAAGTTCTCAACTAATTATAAAAATAAAGAAAGAGGTTTTGGATGAATGTCAAGACTGTATTCTAATTCCAACACTGCTGTCAATTACTGTGTGGTGTGAGGCAGGTTACTTAACCTCTTTAGGCCTCATTTCCTAATCTATAGTAGGCAATTATTAAGATAGACCAGATTCTTCCAACTTCTACATCTATGATCAATGAAAATCCTCAAATTATTATTTTTAATATTTCAAACAACTCAACTACATCAGAGGTTGTATCTTGGTAAAACTATTCAGACTAACTTACTATCAAAGTTTTTGCTTTTGAAGGATTTTGTTTTTGAAATCATGTATGCTTACTATATTACTTTTCATGCAGATGAGAAATTATGGTGAGTTGTAATACAATGGGACTTCACAAAAGTAGTAGTAAAAAGGTTCTTGGCTATTAAAAGATTATTAAAAGGTTGAAATTATTATAGGGTTTTATTTTTATGAATACTCATTCTTATTTGACTATTTAATAGATTTAATCATATGTCAAGGCACATGTTCCTGAAAATTAGTGAAATAGGTTTGCAGTTTTATGAACTCCTATTTTTAAGAATTCGTATTTTCCTCAAATTCCTTAACAAAATCTCTTCTCTAACAGTATCATTTTGTTTCTAGTTGCCTCAGTTCCCATCTCTTAATAAGCCTAAATGTTCATCATGTTTTGGTCAACTTGACAACCAAATTCCCCGAAATCCCTTCCTATATGTCATACTTCTCCTTACGGTTTTAGAACTACAGTTCATCGCCAGCCTAGCAGTTCATCATATAGCTTATTTTCTACTTCATAGATATTTTTGAATTTTCCAATTATCTGGTAAATTCAAGGGTTGTTCTAGATTAATTTGCAAGTATCATTTTCCATTCAACTGGTGACTTTTAATGAAATATAATAAATTGTTACACATGCCTTCAAATTATATACTTGATTCTCTGAGATGAAGAAAGATTTAAACTAACTTATCTGTAGAAACAAAGTGACTTAATCCATATGGGGTAGAATATTTTTAAAAGGAACTGAAGTTCGGATAGAATGTCAAGCTGGATTATAAAATATACATTTTGTATTATGTATGATAGGGCTTGGAACATTGTGCCTAAATACTGATGTCTATATAGTTGTCTATTAAACATATGACAGAAAATCTTGGAGATGCGCAGAGTCTCCGTTAGGACAAGTGTAATTTGTCCATGATCATAAGAGTTAAATTCACATTATTTTGTTACCATGTACTCGCAGGTACATAGACTAGACTATATATATCACTGTGCTTGGCAAAAAGGCTTTTCTGCAGCTCTATGGACCTAATATATCATGTATTCTGCATGAGATTTTATCAGATTTCACAATTGCTTCATTGTTAACAAAAAGGTAGCTTTTTGTAACCAAGAAGAGGTTTGGTAAGTGCTTTGAAAGAAGACATTGTTGTTTTTTTCACCATTTGATACATGATTTCTTTCACCATTTGTCATTTCTTCTGACTATTCATAGGTTCCAGTTTTCAATATTTGAAGTTCTCATTTTTGGTTTGACTTAATATTAAACAGTGTTCAGTGTCAGATTAAAATTATTTAATGCATATATTTTAAAGAGATTAAAAATATTTCTTATGGTAGAGGATTATTGGTGCCTTGATGGTGAATGTGGTAAGCATATACCTAAATGGTGTTATTCTATACCTTTAAATATAAGCTAGTGCTGTTACAATTAAAAATAACAATGACCAAAAGAGAATTTGAAGTTTTTATGAATTCTAAAAATAATTCCTAATGTATTTCCCATGGCAATTGCCACGTCTTCAAACTGATTCTATTAGCAAAATTCTTCACAAAGAAGTTGTTGTTTTTTTGTTTGTTTGTTTTTGGTTTTTTGTTTTTTGTTTTTTGTGGTTTTTTTTGTTTTTTGTTTTGTTTTTTTTTGAGACTAGGTCTCACTATTTTTGCCTGTGGATCCGCAGGCTCTCATTGCCAGGGGTACCACAGACTCAAGCAATCTTCAGTCTCAGCTTCCCAGGTAGCTGGGATTACAGGTGTGTGCCACCATGCCCAGCTATTTTTTTTGGAGCTAGATCTCGCTATGGGCCCCAGGCAGGGCTCAAAATGCGATCCCTACCCCCGCCGCTTCATAGGCTGAAGCTTACAGGCACGAGCCAGCAGGCCCGGCCCCACAATAAAGTTTTAATGATGAACTATCTCATTGTTGGACAAATACATAACTATTGAAATTTGTGTGTTAATTTTGGGAGAATTAGAAAAATCAGAGTGAACTTAAAAATATAAAACTTGTAAAATACTTTATAGTTTTTATTTTATTATTATTATTATT
>PVHY01015845.1:0-11384 GCA_004024945.1 Uropsilus gracilis
GAAGGAGGCCCTGCTTGCTGCCCAAGAGCATCTGTGGTGTTTGCGGAAAGGAGAGTTAGAGCAGATACCCCAAATCTGCATGTGCTTTTTCACTCACCTTCATCAGCTCTGGGTACTCTCTGGAGGGCAGCCCATAAATAGGATGGGGAGCCAGGCTGGGGTCCAGGTTCAGGAAGCATGGAAAGGCCTGGGACATACAGTAGCTTCCAGGGACCTTCTCTTGCCAGTAGCACACACTGATGCGCAAGGTCTTGAGGAAGGGAAAGGAAGCAGGAGAGGAAGGGGGAAAGCCAGGGAGCTCTGCACACAGTGAGAGCAGTTTCTTCTTGGGGTCCTGCGACCCTTTAATGCAAACCCACCCATCCTTGCTTCATCCAGTTCTCATGTCATGGCCATGTTACATGTTCATGAGATACAAAAACTCTCAATCTCTCTTCCTCCGTTCTTATTCTTCTCTCATAACTGCTCTACAACCCTACTTTCCTCTCTTTCTCTCTACTTGAATTAAAAATTGAACTCAGGCTAGGCACGATGGTGCATGCTTGTAAACAGCAGCCTAGGAAGCCACAGCCGGGGCCAGTTCGAGTCCCGCTGGGGACACATAGCAAGACCTAGTCCCAAAAAAATAGCTGAGTGTGGTGGCACGTGCCTGTAATCCCAGCTATCTGGGAAGCTGAGGCTGAGGATTGCTTGAGTCTGTGGTACCCCGGGCAACGTGAGCCTGCAGTTCCACAGGCAAAAATAGCGAGACCTAGTCTTGAAAAAAAAAAAAAAAATGAACTCAGGCTGGGCACTGTGGTGTGTGCCTTTAACAGTGAAGTCAAGGCTAGGAATTGCTTGAGTCCATGGGTTCAAGACCTGCCCAGGGCAACACAGTGAGACCTAGTCTTAAAAAATAGCTGGGCGAGGTGGCGCGTGCCTGTTAACCCCAGCTACCTGGGAAACTGAGACTGGGGATTGTTTGAGTCTGTGGTACCCCAGGCAACCTGAGCCTGCGGTTCCCCAGGCAACAAAGTGAGACCTAGTCTCAAAAAAAGAAAAAACTTGAACTCATATAAATATCTCATATTTATTGAGGGTTTACTATAAACTAGACTGTCTCCCAAAGGCTTTAACATATAATCATATAATAACCCAGCAAACCTAATTCCCATAGCTTATAAAACTGAGGCTCAGTTGGGTGCATGAATTTGCTCAAAGTCACCCACTAGCAAGCGGCAAATCCAGGACTTAAAACCAAGTCTGCATGGCTCCAAGGTTTCTTCTCTTAAGCACCAACTCCCAGATTTCCAGCTCCCCTTACCTGGAGAGGCAGCTCCATTCCCAGGGGCCGGAGGATCCTATTGGTCCAGGGACCAGCTGTGATGATCAAGTTTTTGGCTTGGTAGCTCCTGGCATTGGTTTTCACCCAGACTGGTAGCCCTGGGTTTATCTCCACCACCTTCTCTCCATCGCACACTGTACCTCCTCGCTGTCGTATTATGTCCTAAAATTAGAGTGCATTAGTAACATGTATTCACCCTCGCAGTCAGCCCTTCCACAGAGTGAAAAATCCAGGCCTCCTATCTCATATTGATAAGCCTTGAAGGGTGTGTAAAGGCACCGCCCCCAGAAACCGATGCTAAAGTCACTGACAAAGGCTCTCCTCTGGGGGGGCCAGAGCAGGGGGCTGGTGGGGACCCAGGATATGCAGGGCAGAAGCCCTGGGCTGACCCTGTATGGCGCTACCTGGAGGGCTCTCAGGGCCTTGTCTGCATAGAGAACGCCTCCACACGTGTCCAAGAGCCCCACTTCTCCCCTGGTCAACTGAAGGTTGGGGAAACGTTGCTTCAGTCCCTCAGATGAAAGGCACTGGTGGTCCACCCGTTGCTTAGACATAGTAGCCTGGATTGCCTTTAGTTCTGGATTGTCTTCCGTGCCCAGCAGAAGCAGTCCAGTCTGCCTGTAATAAACAGACAGAGCACCTGGATAAGGGCGAGGGTGTGTGTCAGGGCACTGGGCCATTTGCTCTCCAAGGGTCCAAGTCCAGGCAGAGACATCTAGGAGTCACAGGCTCCTAGAATAGCTAAAGTCATCCTCATTCCATCAGAGGAGTCTCTGTGTCACTGAATTGTTTTGCAGTCACTCCCAATCCAGGTTGACTCTCACTGTGGGTTTCCTGGTTCCCCCTCCTCCTTCAGGGTCCATCCCTTGGGGGCAAAGCTCCTAAATTCTCTTTTATCTTCACACCTAGAAAGGTGTCCTGTGATGTTGATAAGTTTTCTCCCCCTTCCTCTGGCTCCCTGAGCCCACTCACTATTTTATAGATCTCTCTAGTCTTTATCCCCTTCCCCCTACACGCTCCCTGCTATTTACTTTCTCTGTCCCCTTTCTTGTAAAGTTCTTTCCCTCTCTGTGTGTCTCTCAGTTCCTTCTCAGAGCAGCTGTTTTGTAAAAAGCATATGAATTCACAGATCCAGCATCCCCTCCGTGACCTTGCTCTGGTTCCTCGCTGCACCAGACCCCAAGTTATTCTTCTAACACAGGTCTGTGGGACGAGGGTGGCCCCTACACCAGGGTGACATACACCTGACCCAGGCTTTTGCAAATAGCATGTCTTTTTTTTTTTTTTTTTTTTTTTTTTTAGCTATCATAAGGCATGGGGGCTGTCAAGTGGACAGGAGGACAACATCTTCCTGCAGAAACACCAGGAGACACTCTCAGGCCTCCAGCAAGCCATTCAGTGAGTCTGTGATTTGGTCTCTCTTCAGGCTTCCATATCTCTTGTTTCCTGAGAGTAAAAAAAAGCTGTTTCTCTTTCGTATGCTCTGTCTCTCTGTCCCAGAACTCCATTTTGTAGGGAGGGACCTACAGGCACATTCTGGCAGTTCCCCTTGACTTCAGCAGCCACAGGGACCAGCACCAGCCTGGTACATCCCCCAGGTACTGCGTCTAAAGCTCGTAATAGCCTATAATGGAGTCTCATGGATATTACATGCTTCCAAATCCCACATTATCTGGTTGGGGGGATTAAAGAGAATATTGGGAGGGGGTGGGGACACAGCAGGCCCTGGGGCTGGTGTCAGTACACAGAGCCGCGCAGCGTGCCCAATGCATTCGCCATGGCCCCCGCCTACCCAGCATCCAGCGCTGGCGAGACAGCAGTGAGCGCCTCCGCCTCTTCGAAGCTCAGCAGAGGGAAGAGGCTGCGAAATCCCCACTACTGAGCAGTCCTCTTCCTGTGGCCCCAAAAGGACTTCGGGTCCGTTCTCAAGTGATGAAAACTTGCCGAGTAAACATCTTGGGGACAAGCTAATGAAGAAGTCACCCAAGTGCATGTCCTGGAGTTCTTTCTCCTCAGTGGGGCTGTGACTGGGTAGAATTCCGGGAAGGACCTGGCCAGGCCGCTAGTCAGGCTGTCATAATGCTCATCTGTGAGCAGGATTCCCAGAACAGTGTCTGCTAAGTCCTGCCTGTCATGTACCAGCCTCGGACTTGCAGATATTCTGAGATGTGCTTTTTCTTTCTCCTCCCTCCCTTCCTTCCTTCCTTCCTTCCTCCTCCCTCCTTTCCTTTCTTCTTCCTCCTCCTTTCCTTGGAAGAAGAGCACCCTGACAGAAATGTACCGTAGTGGGGGAAATGTACTCGTGCCACAACAACGAGCAAATCTGTCGAATTATGAAATGCTGAGTGATGTTCTAATTCCCAGGCTGTCCTGTGGTGGAGGAAGCAGGAGCACCCCAGCCCTGGGAGTAATCAGCACGCTGATTCCGCCCGTGAATGTAATTGTGCCGATTGTAATCATTTTGCTCCAGCTCTCTGCCCCTGTGGCATTTATTTCTTAGCCCAGATATTGATCTAACAGTGGGAAATTTTCCACCTGAATTTGCGATGCTGGACCCTCCCCTAGTCCGAAGATGCGTAGGGGAAATTCTCATTTTCCGTGGATCACAGCTGAGCTATTTGGCCTGAGGGAAACCGTGCACTGCTGAAGAAATGCCTTGGATTGGAGAGAGATTTTTGACCATTATGAGCAAATCGGAAATAAATGTAAAACACTGCCTGGAAATGCAAAGGCCTGTCATTATGGGAGATAGGTGAGAGGCTCCTGTGGGAAATGCTTAGAGAATTGGAAATCAGTCAATCAAAACCGGGGTGGGAGAATGGGCCTTCCCACCCCCCCACCCCCATATGAAGATAGATGACTTCCATGGGCAGATTGAAAATCATTTAAGTGCTTATTTTCTTAATGGCTTTTCCTAGATCCCAATAAACAGGCTGTTCATTCCGCAGCAATTTCTCACCCCTGTGCTCTGGGCCTTCCTCTCCTCTTTACCTGCTCAAACCTAGGCTACAAAGTTTGGGGAGAAGAGTAAAAAGGGAGAAGAGTAAGAAGGGACAAGGATGTTGTAGGGTGGAAAACCAACCAGTGAATCAGGACTCAGGGCTGCCTAGAAAGAAGGCAGCTTGAAGCCTGGCTGTGTTGCCCGGGAACCCTAGAGAGAGCACCACTCTGGCTTCCCGAAGGCGGCAGCCGAGCAGAGAACATCTGATATGTACGACGCCTTCCTCCCAACCCTGGCTCAACCCAGCACTGGGGAGAGGTAATCGAAGATTCCTCCCACGGGCCTTGTTGACTCCTCTCTAGCTGGAATAAAGCCTCAGACATGATGTAGGGAGTTGGTGAGCAGGGATTTCCACCAGCTACTCCAGCAGGATAGACCAAGAGAGCCGGAGAGGAGACAGCTCTACCTGCACCTGCTGTCTCCCACCCCAGACTCCAGCTTTGCCCTCTCTGGATTAAAACTGCCTGGCAAGATAGTACCCAGAGTCACCTTGGGAAAGGGACTCAAATCGGACTCAGAAATGGCTGCTGTCTTTGTTGGTTTTGGAGGAGCTCTCTGCGTTTCATCTCCCGTTCAGTGGGCCGAGGTGGAATTGGTTAACAAAGACCGCTCCAGGGAGGGGATGTGGCTGACAAGCCAGACACTTCGCAGACACAGGAAGCAGCAGCTGTGGCGGGGGCCACCAGGTTCTGCCAGCAGCTGTACTGCCTACGGCTGTGATCTTGTCTGATATTGTCAGCTAAGCAGGGGCAGCCGGGGTCAGGAGCTAGATAGTGGGACTCAAAGGGAGAAGGCGGGGCAGGAAAGAGATGTGCCACAGAGCTGGGATTTGCTGTTGGTATCAGTGTCCTGGCTGTACACATCACAAAAGATTCAGACCTTATGATCTGACATGTGTGTCATTGCCTGTTCCCAGAATATATGCAAATATTCTAACCCCCACCCTGTGTTTGGTGTGTCACCGTCTCTGGCAGCAGCAGAACAGAACAGAGTTGGAATATCATCTTAACTACCAACTCTTAAAGGTGTTTGTGGGTTTTGTTTGGGTTTTGGTTTTTTCTTTAATCATCTGCAAATAGCATGAATAAAGGCACTTGCTATCTGTCTGTTAGATTATGATACTGTGCTGGCTCTTCCAGAAGAACCTATGAGAATGAGAAACACAGGATGATGAATCCTTTAGAAAACAAAATTAGGGACAAAAGCTAAAGGAATTGGAATGGAAAGCATCTGTTCTCTGTCCTTATTAAGTAAAAGAACCAAATCAGTGTGCCTGAGTACATTAGATTATCAGTAAGAAAGGACTAGTTAATAATAGCACCTAGTACTCTCTAGAACTTCAAAGGTTTTTCAAAGCACATTTACTTTACTTTTCATTGTTCATGATTGGAAGTGTGAGGCATCAGAAGGGTCTTTGAAAAGGGGATATGACATTTATCTGTCTTCAAATATATACTAATATATATGAGCAGTCTTTCACCTACGGATGATTTAGGCGTGAATTTATCTGGAGATGTGGTAATTCTAGACCATACTACAACCCAGTGACTAAAATGGGCCTACCACCTATTGTCTGGTATGCAGACCTGAGTGGTTTTTATATTTTTTAATGGTGGATAAAAAGCAAAGGAAGAATACCATATTATGGGATGATGATTGTATGCAATTTCAGTGTCCATAAATAAAGTTTTATGGGCACACGACCACATGCATTTGTTTACATGGTATCTGCGGCTGCTTTCACTCTGCAATGCCAGGGTTGAATAGTTGCAACAGAGACCATATGGCCTGCAAAGCCTTACTATGTACCCATTTACAGAGGAAGTGTGCCAACCCCTCTTCTAGCATAAGAGTATATTAACTCTGTGATTTGCATTAGTGGGAAAAGATCCTGATGATTCAATAGTGGTGACCTTCTCATAAGATCGGGGAGAGAATTAACTCAGTTAACATAGAACAAGTACTTAGTACAGCTCTCAATCTGTGACAATGATGATCATGATTTTTGGGTACCAGTCTAAGTTCTTTACTTATGCTCACAATAGCCCTATAAAATCACCCCTCCTTTACAGATGAGAAAATTGATTCTCACAGAGGTTCGACAACTTGCTCCGAATCACACCACTTAGTGTGTCGGGGTTGAGGAGAGCAGATCTGACTTCGTCTAAAGTCTTTCCAAATCCTGTCTTGCCAAACAGGAGGATTCTGAAAGTGTAGGAACCCTAGAACTCTTTTCCTGATATGCATGGTTGCTGCCCCCAGCCACCTCCTCCTGCCCTTTTTCTTCCTTCATTCAATGGATAATAGAAGCCAGGTAATCCAGAATAGGTGCAGGTGTTGCCATTTATTAAAAGGTGCCAAGTACTGTGCCAATATGTCATATGAGTCTTGTTTGATCCTAACAACATCTAATGAGGAAAAAAAAGAGGCATAAAGAGGTACAGAAACAGGTCATACAGCTGGTCACAGGTAGAACAGAGAGTCATATTCAAGCCTGTCTAATTCCAGAATCATTTTCCCTCTAGAAGTTTCCAGAAGCTCTCCTAACCTCTTCTAGTCACCTCTTTGTCTGCTGGGAAGTAGATCCTCCAAGGCTTTGGCAATTCTTTTAGCATAAGACACTCAGCAGATTTCACAGATGGCTAACAGAGAGGGGTCCCTTTGCCAGGCCACCCCTTAGCAAGACATGCTCCTTTATTTGGGTGCTGGGTATATTAGCTGCCTCTGGAATAAATCTGTAATTAGCTACCCTAGCTATATTTGCATAATGGATTTCACTTTGTTCTTAAGTTAATGGTGTTTTTGCAACAGAACAGTAACCTCTTGGTTCCTGGCCATTAAAATAACTGCCACCCTATAGGGCAGAGCTGTGGTTTTGTGGGAAGTTCACTTAGGAGCCACAGAGAAGGTGGGAAGGGACATGGGGTGGGTGGTTAAAGTTCTCTTTGCATCACGGTCTATCTGCCTTCTTTCCCCAAAGTGTCTGAAAGGTCAGTGAGAGGGGAATCTTAAGGGCTAGAGAGAGTCTCAGGAGCAACAGGAAAATAGATACAGACTCACTCCCTGGCAAGCAATGTAGCCTGCAGCGCATCCCCTTTGTTCCAATGGGAGGAGGTATTCAGAGAGAATAAAATGGATTTATGGGGGTTGCTCTGGAGAGAGGACTCAGCATGAATGGTTACTTACTGCACTAATAGGAATATGAACAACAGAGACAGCTGTCCCTTCTGTTTCTGTCCCTGCCCCAAACCAGTGTCACATGGATCCAGGGAGATGTAGGTACAAACTCAACCTCTGGGTATCTGCCCATTGTGTCTTGCTAGCACCTTCCTTGGGGAGACCTCTGCTACCTTGGGACACGTGGTCCAAGCCCAGTCCTGGAACTCAGAACCTGGCAGGAGCCAAGTGGCCTTATAGGATGACCACCATGAGGAGGCCACCTCCTTGTGCCTGGCACTTCCCTAGCCCCATGTCCCTCCACTGCATGTTGAGTGTCCACAGCATACACTAAAAACCCCTCCAGGTGCTGAGCCCCATATTTCAAGGAACACCTCCCCAACACCCGCCTCCACCTGTGTAATTGGGTTCCAGCCTCGAGTTCCAGCTGGGCCCACATCTGGTAACACTCATGCATCATCTGGGTGTAGAAGTCTTCAGGGTATGCCATTCGGATTATCCGACTCTGCCCATGGGAGCTTCCTCGGGAATGAGGTAGGAAGAACTAGAAGTGGAGAACAAGAGACACAACAGAAGCTGTTACTGAAATCAGGTAACAAAACCAGCAGAGAACTTAATTAAACTAAAAAGAGCAGCTGGCCCTTTAAACCCAGCCACTAGGTTCATTCCAGTCCATGCAAGCAGAAGCAAGACCACACTGTCTTTAAAAAGGGCGAAAGCAAGATTTATTCACTAAAAAGACATAATAAACAGAAGTCATTGAGGGTACAAGGGACCCCTTTGGGTAATCGTATCACACAGTTCAGTCTCTAGTCCAAAAAGCTACACATGGGTCCTTCAGTCATGTGTGTCCACAAAATGGCAGCTGTCCCAGCCTCAAGCCAAATGAAGAAACCAAGATGGCATCACTGATCTTCCTCCAAAGGCACAGCTCCAGCGTTCTTTTTGCTTCAACTCTGAAGCGGCCTGAAACCACCAAGACCTACTCAAAACAACAGTAGCAACCGCTTCAGACATCTCGCAGTGAAAACAGCAGCACTCCAAGTTCTGGTCACCAGACAGTTTCCAAGCTTCACAGTTTTTATGTTAAAACAGTTTTCCAAGTCCCAATTTTCCAAGACAGCTTACACAGGGCACAAGTTTCTCCAACATGCTTTCCAGGGCTCCTCACCAGCCCTGGCCACAGTGTGGCTTCCTTCCCTACCCTACTGCCGCACATGGTAGCAGCAGTTCCAAGGTGTCCAGCCTCCTTGCTGCTCTGCCACTCTCTCCCTTCTCCAGCTTTCTGTCTTGCTCTCCAGTCATACTCCTTCCTAAATCCCCTTTCTCTGTCCCTCTTTCAAGAAACCTTGACTTCCCTTCTCTGAGTCTCTACCCACTAGGAGAAAATGGCTGCCATCCTAATGCAGCATTCCGGAGTCTCCACCTACAAGGAGAAAATGGCTGCCATCCTAATGCAGCATTCCAAAGGTGGGGCCACAGTCCCCTAATTTCACCATATCACCCCTATCATTACCTCTTGCAATGCCCCCCCTACTCATGAGCCATCACATCACATGTTGGCAGCCAGGAGTGACTTAATCTTCAAATATTTCCATAAATCTCTCTAAATTCCCCTTTTATGGCCAACTTACTGATTTGAGTAATGCTAACTCAGGTATCTTCTTGCTAACAGTGTTCACAGCAACAGGTCCTTCTGTCGATCAGTTCTTGATCATCCTGCTGCAGTCTCAGCCCGCTTAGACTCAGAAACAGAATTCCAAAGACTCTACCATCAGTCTTATCTAGCTTACTTCATGCATAAGAACACAGATGCTGGCTAGCTCTCTGTGGCTGCAGATCACTCAGGACAAAGAAGCTGCCCTGGGATGGAGGAAAAGATGAAGAGTTCCCTGCTAGGTTAGACCAGGAATCCCTTAGGCTTTGAGAAAACTGATAAAGAACAAAAATTACTCCTAACCAATTTAGCTCACTACCAAGAAGAGTACACTCAAACCAGCCTGGAAGGCCGGATGCAGAATGGAAGGGTAGAAACAATTGGAAGTAGACAGGGTGGACCTCCTCTCAGATAAACGTTGTAGATATCTGGAACTCATCCAAAAAGAGGTGGTCACTGCAGAAGGCACTGCACTGCAGAAGACACCTTTCCTATAACATCTTTCCTAAGTCTTATTTCCTGTGTATCAAACAAGGAGGTTGCTATTATCCAGAGGTGGGAAAAACAGAAGCTTCTGCTGGGTTTTGAAAGGTTGGTTAGAGGGCACCAAAGGTCACTACCTGCAGGGCACCTTGAAGCTACTAATTCCACTGCCAACAT
The DNA here is from genome assembly GCA_004024945.1 of Uropsilus gracilis. Lineage (NCBI taxonomy): Eukaryota > Metazoa > Chordata > Mammalia > Eulipotyphla > Talpidae > Uropsilus > Uropsilus gracilis. The sequence continues at coordinate 9,820 of PVHY01015845.1, forward strand.
TCCCCAACTCAAATATCCAGCCATGATCAACCTAAGCCACCAACCTCACGCACCACAGCAGCAGAAAAAACCAACTTTTGGTTTGGTTCCTCATACCTGTCCCCATTGCCCCAGACCCCTGCCCCTATAGAAATAGCCCCCCCCCAACATAGGCACAACTTCACTGACCTTGCTCTAGGGTCCATGAACCTCACCTGGTAATAAAGACTTGTCTTTATTTTACTTGGCCAGTCTTTTTTTCTCTCCTTTCTCACCTTCTTTTAGGTTTAAGGGCAAGAGACCAGGAATATGCAAGAAAGAATCCCTTAGGTTGACTGATCAGTCTTTGCCTCTAAGCAAAATTATCTTTACTTAAAGTTACCCAAAGCAATTAGTAATTTTTCTGGGCCAGAACAAGAATGTTCATACAAAAGAAACCAGCTGGCAAGAAGGAAGAGAACAGGACCTGAGACACTTTTTGGTCAAGAGCAAATATTGAGAGGCAGTAAAAGGAGAAAATGTACCTAGAAACTCAATGTGAGTCTTAGGGAAGATGGAAATTTTCTGTTTGGTCACGAAACACACCAGTGGCTAAGTTATAAAATGCATAAAATCTGTGATGATTCAAATACATTTTGGCCTTTGCCCCATAGCCACCCAGCCCAAAGACCACGAGTGGAGAGGGAAACAATACCTGCTCCAGCAAGAGGACCTTCTTCCCATGTTTGACCAGGTGGTATGCGGTAAAGCAGCCCTGGATGCCTGCCCCTACCACAATGGCATCATAGAGATCCTTCTGAGCAGCCATGATGCCCACTTCACCCTCTGGTCAGAGTTCACAAAGAAGGTAAATAGGTTCTGGCTCCAGGAGGAGGAGTAAGGTAAAGTCCAGACTAACCAATCCCACAATCCTTTGGGGTCATGCCCTTCTGCCTTCTCCACCCTCCCCATGAAATTTGGCACAGGCCTCAACCTCATCTCCCCTGCAGAGCAGAGCTGGGTAGCATGATATGTGAGGTTTCGCCCAACTCAGCTGCCAGCCTCACCCTTGCATCCCTCTAGCTTTCTATTCTTGGCTCAATTATTGTCATGCAAATGGGCTCTTTCCTATGCCACCTTCCTGTCTCATTATGATCTTTGTCTCGGGATTTCGGCCCAGGAATTTCAATGTCTCCTAGACCAAGCTGGGCACCGGGAATGCTGCCTCCCCCTGCTGGTTCCCTCTCTTCAGCCTGGTTTTCTTTGGAAATTCTAGAGGGCTGGGTTAAGAACTTGGCTCGAGGCCCAGTATAAGGCCCACCTCCTTGGTGGGTGGTTAGGTCAGGGGTAAATACAGGAGCCAATAAAGAAGGTCGTTTTTTGTGATTATGAAATTATTCTCAGCATGTTTTGCTTTTGTTTTTTTTGTTTTTGGTTTTTTTTGGTTTTTTTTTTTAAGAAGGAGAAGAAGAAATGATCCTGAACAAGACTGCTCCTGAGGCACAGACAGGAGACAGGCACAGCTGGGACACTGGGACCGGGGGGGGGGACACGACGACGGGACACGACGGACATGGACACGACTGTGCTAAATAAATAAATAAATA
>PVHY01015845.1:11484-35248 GCA_004024945.1 Uropsilus gracilis
CTTCATAGGCTGAAGCTTACAGGCACGAGCCATCATGCCTGGCGAGTTTCTGCTTCTTGCTTAGAAATCTCACTCCTAGGGTTGCCTTTGCAGAGGCCTTGAGGCTACATGGAGAGTCAGTCAGGAGAGTGCAGGCACCTGGGACCCCAGCCTTACTCAGTCACCAGCTAAATGCCTCTGAGTGAGTTCGGACTATGGAGAGCAGAAGAACCAAGCACCCAGTAGTTACCCGCTGAGTTACTGACATACCAAATGGTGAGAAAGAATAATACCATTGCTGTTTTTAGCTGCTAAGTTTAGAGGTTGTTTTTCATGCATTCATAACTGAAGCACCACTTCACAGCCAGAGACAAGGTTTAGAGAGGTCATAACTTGTCCACCGCCACAGACCAAGCAAACACAGGCGCCGGGGCCCTAGCCTGGATTCACCCGCTCCAGCAGCTCTTCTCTGAACACTGCTTTTCTGAGGATGAGGCTGGATGTGGAATGACGATTCTGATTTCAGCACTTGGCTGCTTCTCTCATGGTGACACTGTGAGCGGGAGACAATAATGGGCCCGGAAAACCACGCAAGCAAAGGGCGCTGCCTGGCCTCAGCACAGCGGGCTGAAACGGCAGTGTTCCTGGCAACAGACTGTCCCCTCAGCCCAGCCCTCTCTGTCCAAGGAGATAGAGGCTTAGCGAAGGGGTGACCTTCGAGGAGCTTTTTTTCCTCCTGGAAAAAAAAGTCACTCTGGAATCCGGGCGTCATCTCACCCCCACCCACCCTAAATCCATGTGCAACCAGGTAGCCTCACAATTGGACAACATCCTTAGAGTCACAAATGGTAGACGTAGCAAAGAAATATGCTGTTTAAGTATGCAAAGGTTTGATATAAATATATAAGGCTAGCCCCCGGATTTTTCTTGATAAGATGTCAGAGGAGACTTAGCGTTTACATACCTGGAAAAGTGGACAATAAATCCTTACATGGACTTGTGCCCAGTCTCACTAGCAATGAAAGCAATGGGAATTAAATAACTTCCAGGTATGATTATGGGCCTATTAAATCAGCATAAATAAATAAAAGAGACAAAATCTCCTGTTGTTGGGGCTGTGAGGCTGGAGAGAGTAGGGGGGCAACTCAGCTTTGTCTGGGCTTCTGGAGAGCGCTGGGGTGGTGTGCAAGAATATAAAATGGCTCAAACCTTCTGACCTAGAAATTCGACTTGGGGAACTATACCCCCGAGGAAATATCCAAGGGGAGAAAAAGACATTTGAATAAAGACATTCATAGCTGTACTTTTTATGATATAAAAATTGGAAACAACCCAGCCACAGGGAATAGTTGAACAAACTCTGGCAGGTTGACACAATGGAATACTATGTAGCAATTCAAAACCAGACAGGAGTGAGGACTGTGGGCTAAGCAGAAATATGAATATGAAATAGAGAAAGAGAGGCAGAGCTTCAATAGACCTGTGAGTCATAGCCATGGGCTACACGCTATACAAGATGGAAAGAGAATTTGGTCAGGTAATGGAGCTTAATGCTCGTTAGTTTTTGCAATTCTTTAAATATTGCACTTTCATTCAGAATTTGTAAAAGGAGAAATTCCCTGGGGGAGCAGATGCTTCAGATCTTTGTGGTCCCAGGTCTCAGGAGCTGGGGAAGTTCTTTCTTTGTTCTAATCTCAGTTTTTCCTGCGCCCCACCCTCACCCCCAACCCTTCATATTTCTCATTGTTTGTCTTCTAAGGAAGTTACAAAGCAGTTCTGTAAACCCCCCCCCACTTCATCATTTAATAAAATGTCCCTGCAGAAATAAAATGTCAATTCCATTTCCTCATCCCTCCTTCACAAGCCTGCCCTGGATTCCTGGACACAAGCATTCTGCTGCTGATTAAGAATTTCAAACAGCTCCTCCAGAAACAGACACTGGCGATGGCCCAACCTTGAAATGAAAAGCAGATAGACTTCTGAAGGCTTCCCCTTCTCTGAGGGTTGACCATCCTTGTGACTGTCCTGACAGGGGCAGGCAGAGAGAAGTGATCCCTTCAAATTCCATTTTAACACCCATTCTGGTTTGGAAGACTATTAAAGGGGGAGCCAGCAGCCCTCTAGCACCGGGCTGTGTGTGTCAGCAATTGCTGCTCATGTCCTGGGGCAGAGCCACTGAGGATGTGAGGCTGAACTGCTCATCTGATGACTTGATTGACACTTTGCAGATGGGGGAGGGAAAGCTGAGCCACAGAAGCATCAAGCTGTACAGCTCAGAAATAATGAGAGGACCTGAATTGGGAAGAGAGAGCAGGGCGTAAATAAGAGGGACTTAGGAGTAGAATGGCGAGGGGGAAGCTTCTATTTCTTTTCCCTGGCCCTCTTTGCTGAGGAGTTGGAACCTGAATGAGGAGGCAGGCGGGCTGACCAGGAAACAGCCCAGGCAAACCCATCCTGCCAGCTGCCTGGGATGTGTGAGACCCCAAATGTGCAGGCGATGCCAGCGTAAGAAAACAAAGAGCAACAGAGCTGGATCTGAACAAGGTCTCCAACCATACTACCGACCCACTGCCTGTCTCAGGTTTCACCCCCTCTTCCCCATCCCCTGCTCCCTTTGCCCCAGGTCTTCCATCCACATTCCTGGCCTTGATTCTTGCATTAGCCTCATAAGCAGTCTCCCAGCCCCATCCTTGCTCCTCTTGATCTGTACCTCCATGCTTCTGCCAGAGGTCTCTCTCAGCGGCAATTTTTTTTTGGGGGGTGGGTTACATTTTTGTTTTTCCATATATGCACATGGTCCTCTCACCTGCAACCAATCCCCCATCTGCATCTCTCCCTAAACGGCAGATCTGAATGGGTCACTCCCCTACTGAACAATTTTTAATAGCTGCCCACTTCCTATTAGGATACAATCACAGCTCCTTAGCTTGACACAAGGGAAGGAGTTTTTGTTCCAGCCTCCGCCTGCTCCTGCAGCTTGGCCTCCCATGCCTCTCCTTCTCACTGTGCCTACCCTGTCAGCCAGTGCTGAAGTCAGAGAGGTGCTGACACTCACTCTGATGATTCCAAATTCCCAGCCACCCCAAGCTGCCTGGCATGGGCTGACGCCTATACTCTCTTGCCACTTAGGCTAGGCTCCATGATAGGGATGCACAGAGGGCATCATGATTGTTTGTGTCTACCTTTCCCTTATTAAGGGGGGGGGTTCTTCTGTGATGTGCCATTATCATAGGTAATATGTGCAAACGGGCCAACAATGAAAGGTATAGAAGTGAACACTCCTCCCCACCTTCGCCTCAACCATTTTTTTCTCCTCACCACATGTAATGCTATCACTGCTTCCTTTTGTTTCTTTTCAGAGATGTTCTGTGAGTATACATACATACTTAAAAGATAGATAGATCTCAGAGTAGCATACAGTAGTTCTGATCTCTATGGTTTCAGCTACTGAAGCCATCCACAATCCAAGACTGTGAGTTACAAGAAGATATTTTGACTCAGGTAGTGTGCCTGAGTCTCACATAAATCTCAACACAGGAAATTCTTAATATGTTGTTATAGTAATACATAATAATACAAAAATTAATAAAGTAAAATGAAAGTATAAAAAATATATTTTGAGACACATTCACCTAACTTTTATTCTGCTATATTGTTATTATAGTGGAATTGTTTTTGTTTTTTTGAGATTAGGTCTTGCTATTTTTGCCCATGGAACCGCAGGCTTACGTTGCTCTGGGTACCACGGACTCGAGTAATCCTCAGCCTCAGCTTCCCAGGTAGCTGGGATTACAGGAGCGCACCACCACGCCCAGCTATTTTTTTTTTGGAACTAGTTCTCACTACATTGCCCCGAGTGGGACTTGAACCATGATCCCTGGTCCCCGCCGTGGCTTCCTAAGCTATCGCTTACAGGCATGCACCACCATGCCCGGTTATAGTGAGATTGTTATATTTTATTTATTGTTGATCTCAACACCTGTAAGTTAAGCTTCATCACAGGTATGCGCATATAGGGAAAAGCATAGTATATAGCTATCTGTGAATATACATAGAAGTGCAGCTATAGAAAGATGTGGGGTTCAGCACTAGCCAGTTTCAGGCACCCACTGAGGGTCTTGGAATGTTAGCCCCGCAGGTAAGAGGGGACTCTTTTCCTAGACAGCACCATGCTGTTTTCATCTCTGCACAAGTCACGTGGACTGGCACATTCTTCCTGAAGGCTAACCCAGCAAGGTTTCTCAAAGCTCACAGATGCCCCCTGGAGCTGCCAAGTGCCCACCTTTGGACTCAGAGGTGGTGGGGTGGGACTTCCAGAGGCGCCAGCATCTGCTTCCTGTCACTCCTTTGTGTTTGTGTATATTAAGTGGCAGGCAGTGGGAGTCAAATCTGCTCTCTCAAGATACTAGAATTTTGATTGCTTATTTGAAGAAAATGAGGGAAGTACTGGGAATTGGGACTGAACTGGGAAAGGGAGAAGCACCCTGAAAGGGTGTTCTCAGACCTCACTGGGACAGGAGGAAATGCAGTAAAAGCAAAGGGGAAGGTGTTTTCATTGTTTTTAGGGAAAATTTAATAAAACTGCTTAATCTTTTCTCAAGTCTTTCTGTCCTAACACTACACAAAAGCACGGGCATGTTTGCACACTTTTCTGGCCACATGGTGCCCTAATATCGACCCAGTTGTTCATGAAGCAAATGTTTTCACACCTATGTGTGTCTGAGAGGGTGTATTTCTACCACCAGGCCCTCGGAGAAGATTCCATTAAAACTCAGCAGGGAAATGACAGTGACCCAGTTCTGTTCCATGGAGGGGAGGATGTATCTGGGATATATCCTCTATCAGGAGCCTCCCTCCCTTTCTCTGGAGTGACTGTCTTCCCTGCCTTTTCCTGCTGCTTATCCTGATATCAGGATACTCGGGCTGGGGAGTTGTGGAGAGAAGTGAGAATTGGGGCCAGGAAAAGTGAAATAGCTTTTGCACAGATGGGGCTGGTCTGACAGGTGGCAAATGGCAACCAAAATTGAGTAGCATGTGGGAAGATTGACTTCAGGGAGTCAGCTCTCTGGTATTCTCCAGTCTTAGATTTGGTGTTCTCTCTTACCTCTGCAGGTTGACGTGCTGATACTGCTGCTTGTTAGGGACGACAGCAGGAGTGAGAAAACAAGTCCTCTCTCCCCTCCACTAGGAGACACTGAGTCCTGGAGGCAGAGAATCAGAGGGAAGAAAGGGAAGCAGAATTGGGGATAGTAGCTCCTAAGTTGATCTTCAGCTTCTGCTTGTTGTCTCCAGACTGACACCCCCAAACCAGTCTGGCCATCTCCTAGGCAGTGATGGGCCATCTCTCTTGCTTTAGTTGGTCACTGGTACTTATGCCTTTTTTTTTTTTTTTTTTGAGACTAGGTCTGCCTATTTTTGCCTGTGGAACCGCAGGCTCACATTGCCCGGGGTACCACAGACTCAAGCAATCCCCAGCCTCTGCTTCCCAGGTAGCTAGGATTACAGGCGCAGCTATTTTTTGGAACTAGGTCTCGCTACATTGCCTCAAGTAGGACTTGAATTGTGATCCCCAGTCCCTGCCACGGCTTCCTAGGCTGCCACTTACAGGCCTGTACCACTGCACCTCGCCTACTTATGCTTCTACTTCTTTTTTTGTTTCTACCTTGGGGCCCCTTGCTTTCCCTTTTTTTTTAGAGACTAAGTCTCACTATGTTGCCTGGGGTAGTCCCAAACCCACAGACTCAAGTGATCCCTAGCCTCAGCCTCCCAGGAAACTGGGATTACAGAAGTGCACCACTACACTTGGCTATTTGTTTGAAAGTAGGTCTCGCTATGTTGTCCTTCCTTCCCTTGAAGCCCAGAATGAAAGAGAGTTTTCAGGAAAGGCCTTTGGGGATAGATGTTTAGATTGCAGAACCTGAATGGGGAAGAGGCCTCAAGACAGTAGAAGGCTTAATGTTCTTTCTCTTAATGGAGATTTTTATGGAAACTTTAAGGCTGCTGGGACTGGAGAGGCAATTCTCTGTTATACACCTCCCTCCTCCCTTATCTGACTACTAGTTGAAAGATGAATTTCATGCTTGAATTGACTAGCTACTTGAATTTTTGGACTAGTATCTTACATTTTTTTCTGAAAAATTCTCAGCCATTACCTCTTCTCAAAATTTCCCTCCACCCTATTTGTTATTTTGACTCATTCTGGGAGGTAGATTAAACTTATATTAGATCTCTATCTACTGTAACTCTTATCTTCCCTATCTCCTTTTTTCCCTCTCCATGTTCATTGTGCATAATTTCTCTATTATTTTCTACTCTGCTATTTCTCTGCTCTACTGTATCTAAGCTGGTTTTATTCATGAGTTTCAATTACAGCTGCTTTTTTAATTTTTAAAAATTCTATCTGTTTTTTTAAACAATGCATTCTATTACTTTACATTCATTTCTTGTCGTCTGCAAATATTTTAAAACTTGCTTTTTATTCTTTGATCATAGCAAATATGGCTGTTCTATAGTCTATCTGGTCATTGTAATGTGTGAAGTCTCAAGTGCTTTTCACTCGTCTCTTATTTTTCACTCATGGAGTCTTCTTTCCTTGTATGCTCATTTTTTTACTCATGTCCTGGTAACTGTACTTGAACAAAGAATATATAGGAATAATTTGAGTATGAAGGATGCTTCCTCTAGAGAAGATTTTGCTTATTTCTGCCAGGCACTAAGGAATCATATAGTCTTTGATAACACATATGTGCATCTGTGTGGGCATATATCTATGTATCCAAAGCTCACATGTTCTGAGTCACCTAAACTGAGTTTAGCTCTGAAGCTCCCTGGATCACGCAGGAGATGTGAACCTAAGCTGGATCCTTCACCCTTACCCTATCAGTATAGCCCAGTGAGGTCTAGTGCACTGAGAGGAGGATCTTCTAATAGACTCTTCACCGTTTGCAGTCACCGAACTTGGATATTAAGCCCCTTCCTTCTCTCAGGTGCTCAAAATAAAAGCTCAGTTTTGCCAGCATTGACTGGTGCTCTTTCAGGGAAAAGCAGCATCTGTGTTCTTTCCCTCTCCCAGGTTGTGTTACTAATTCCTTTTATTTTATCAACTCTTTGGGGGTTGTTAAGGATTTTTGGAATTTTATCTAGCACTTTCAGCTATTTTAATAGAATAGTAAATAACTTAGCCTACCACTACCAAGCTACTGCCTGGCTTGCAAGTTGATTGCCATCAAATTACTGCTACCCAAATGACATCAGCCCTCCAGCACTTATGCCATTTATACCCCCATCACCTTTGTCCCCATCACCTTCTTCCTCATCACCTGGGGAAGAATGGAGAAAAGAATGGCCATTCTCACCAAGATGATTACCCCCCCCTCAAAGAGTAGTAGGGGTTGGAATCTCATAATAGCTGAGATGAGAACGAGATTTGGGGTTCAACCAGGCAGGCTTGTCTATAGGCCAGGAGACAGGGACCCTCCAGCATCATCACCAAATGGAATAAGGTAGAAAAGAATTTTTGCTGACCAGCTGCCTTTTAGTGAATCACTATGTTTGTTTAAAATGAAGACTATTTTGATAAGACACAAGTATAAGCTGTGACCCCCAAGGTTAACTGCCTTCAGCTGAGCGTGGGTCCTGCTTACTGTACAGCTTTTGTTTTAAAGAAGGGAGCCTGCAACTGCTCACCAGAGCTGAATTGCCAGCACAAAAGAAAACCAGGATCTCTGTTCATCCTTCCTCTTTGCAGCATCTAACCTCTTTAAATAAAGTGTAGGGGAAATATTTAAAGAAAATTCAGTTTCTCTCTATAAGGACAGCAAGAAATTGGCAACAGTCATTGCCTCTGGGGAGTGAAACTGGGTGGAATCCTGTTACATATATAAAAAGGCTTAGAAGAAAACACTGTACAGATAATTGCTGAGATGATAGGTCTTGGGTTCGGCTGGAGGCATCATCAGCACCCTCCCTGTACCTGAGTTCCCAAGCAGAGCTGGGAGATGGAAATCCACAGAGGCCAGAAGGCAGGTGAAAGGTGGCTTGCAGCCTCTGGAAATTTAGAGAGTGCAAAAGGGAGAACAATTGCTGGGCCCACGCTGGGTCTCATCTCACTGATCAGGGTTCTTCTACAGAAACTTAAAGGGATTGGTACCCACTTTGCAGTAGCTTGTTGTTAGCTTAGCTACTGCTCCTGCATCCTACCTCCTTGGCAGTCTCTCTACCTCTCCCCACCCCCCACCTCCCTCCCTCCTTCATCTTTACCTCTCATGCTTGTCTGCGTTATTTTCTCAACATTTAGATGGGAAGAAAAAGGAAAAGTCTCAGGAAAGACATTGGGAAGAATCCAGCTGTATTTGGAACAGATTATCAGTGTTCTTTGCCCAGAATTCTTACAAGAATGGAGAAAGCTGAGTTTCCCGGAATGGGCTGGGGGAGGTCTGTCTGGAATACAGCCAAAAAACTCTATGGACACCCCAGGGTTCTGGACAGCCCTTGTCCTCATTAGTGCTCCTAAAAAGACCCTCCCTATGTGGTTTCTCTTGGGTTTCAGGGGACCCCCTTTATAGGCATCCATTCAGTCTTCACAACCATCCTGGGAGGTGAGCAGAGCAGGCATTTTTACCCTCACTTTACTGATGAAGACATAGATTCAAGTGCCAATCCAATAGGGAGTAGGTCTCCCTATTTTTGCCTGTGGAACCGCAAGCTCACGTTGCCCGAGGTACCCCAGACTCAAGCAATCCCCAACCTCAGCTTCCCAGGTAGCTGGGATGACAGACGTGCACCACCATGCCCAGCTATTTTGGGGAGACTAGGTCTTGCTACATGCTTCCAGTGGTACTCGAACCAAGATCCCTGGCCCCGGCCACGGCTTCCTAGGCTGCCGCTTACAGGCATGTGCCACCATGCCCAGCCCCTAATCCAATATTCTAACCCCACCAGGACTTCACAGCCTGAGTCTTTCTCCGCATGCACTGACAGACTCTACACTCTCACTCCAGAACATCTCGCTCTGGGGCTCAGTGCTTTTGTGGAGAAAGGGTGAGAATGTGGTTCAGTCCATCTTGCAAATAACAGCATTCCCACACTCCTACCCCTCTAAAGGAAAGGGGAGGAGCATGACCCCCAATGGGAAGAAATTCTAAAGCGGACCCTGGGGACCTTTGGAGAAGCTGTTTGATTTATTCCAGTCCCCACTGGTATTCTGTGCCACATTTATAAACGTCAGTGCTGGAAATGAAGTTCCCACTGCCCTAGCAGCTGCTGGTGGCTGCTGTTGCTCACCAAGGGTTCGGATAAAGTGCCCCCCTCCCCTTGATGGATAGAGAGCTAAGAATAAAAGAAAAATAAAAGTCCCCTGGAGCATTCATAGAAGAGAGGGGGCAACTTCAAGAAGAGAAAGGGAATGATCTAGAAAAGGCTGATATTAGTGAAACAGAGGGTGTGTGTGCATGTGTGCGTGCATGTGTGTGTGTATGCACGCGTGCGTGTGTGTGTGTGTGTGTAAGGAAAAACCCAGTTTTTAAAGCACATGAAAAATAAATACCTTCTGCTTATGTCAAGATAGAAGTGACATCCATACTTCATTTCAGGGGAATGAAATCAAATTCATGGTTTGCTCTGACACAAGATGAGGGAGCAGAAGCAGATCAGTGAAGTGATCTTTTTAACTCCTGAGTTTCTCCTCATTTTAAGCAAAATCTGCTACTTTCTGGGACAGGGAAAGAGCTTGGGAGAGATTTAAAACAAAGAGTGCTGGTGAAATGTGAAAAGGAATAAAGGGTACAAGACTCCCCAAACCATCCATATGCAAGGTATTATCATTACTGACTGAGCTAGGGTGGAGGATAGAATGCACTGCAGGGCACAGGGCAAGGCATGTGAATGCTGCCTGCATATTGCTGTACCACCTTCCCACCAGGGCTCCAAAACCTGTGATGCTCTCTAGTGTTTGAGAAATGCTGATCAAGCCCAACCTAATAGCCTTGGCCAAGCATGGGGGGGGGGGATGCAGCTGCTAGCCAGGGCAAGCCTGATTGGCCCCAAAAGTGCAGTAACTTGACTTTTTTGTTTATTTTAAAACATACTAAACCAAACACTATTATTCTCTTAAAGTCACCCCCTTAAGAGGCTGTGTAGTTAATCCAGTTGCACTCAATGTGTGGCCCAAATCCTCTTGGAGGGCAAGATGTGATATATCTCAGGGTTAATTTATACCCCAAGCAATAAAATGCCATGTTACTTTATGGGGGTTCTTTTCCTTCCCTTCCCTTGATTTATCAGACCTGTTTCCTGGTAATATTTGGCCCTGTCCAAACACCACATCCTCTGCCAAGCTGCTTTCTCATGGTGGTTTGAAACGGTCCTTGAAGGATAGATGAGGGGATAGAGGGATAAAAGAAATACACAGAGCCAAGAGTTGTTGTATTAATGCAGTGCACCATGTGGCTGAGTTGTCTCTTCACATTCATGGATCTGGAAAAGTATTTCTGGTATTTTTTAAAGTGTGGTCTAAACAAAATATGGTGCATTTATACCGCATGGAATATTATCCAGCCTTCAAAAGGAAGGGAAATCTGACACGTGCTGTAACATGAATAAATCCTCAGCCATTGTGCCATGAAATAACTGGCTACAGAGCCGGGCATGTGGTGTGTGCCTATAATTCAAGTGCTGGGAAGCAAGAGGACAGGGATCTCTTGAGTTCACGGGTTCGAGACTACCCCAGGAACATAATAAGCCCTGGTTCTCGAAAAAAGCAGCTGCATGAGGTGGCTGGCACCAGTAATCCCAGGTACCTGGGAGGCTGAGGCTGGGGATCACATGAGTCTGTGGGATCAGAACTGCCCCAGGCAACAGCGAGACCTAGTCTCAAAAAAAAAAAGAAAAGATAAGAAAAGAAAAGAAATAACTGGCCATGAAAACAATGACTGTATTCATTAGGCTCCCAGACCAGTCAGTTCAGAGAAAGAAAGCACAACTGAGTGTCAGGAGCTCTGGGGAGGGAAGACGGGGCGTTATTATTTAATAGGTCCAAAGTTCAGCTTTGTAAGATGAAAAAAATTCTGGAAATGGATGCACAACAACGTGAAGGTATACAGTGCCCCTGAACTCGCCGCTTAAAAATGGCTAAAATGGTAAATCTCATGCTATGTGAATTTTACAATAAAAAAAATGTGATAACAGAATCTACTCTGAAAAAGTGAACTCTTGACATCACTGATTTATTCAAAAGGATGTGCAATGGGGTGAGCTGAGGTCGATGAGAAAGACCCAAAATGTTCTTTTCTCTGGAGCAAAACTGAAGTGTTGGGGTCGGGCAGTCCGGCTCTGATATGAAATGTGGCATATCTGGGGCTATATTGTTGGATTCAGGGAACAAGTCTTCTCCTCACGCTCCTACAGCATCAGACACCAGGCAGGGTCTCTCGGCCTGGGATGCTCCGCAGCACAGCCTGAGCTCCCTGACTGGCCCCCTAGGATGCCCAGCTCCCCTGGCAGCACGAACAACACTAGGGCCAGTCGAGGTTCTGCTGGCCAGGAGGCTGCTGAGGTGGCTTTTTAATCCTCCAGCCGTGCCGTCCTAGTGATTGCTTTTATTAGGAAATGTAATGAAAAAGACTATATGAAGCCCCTGCCAGAAAAAAAAAAGCTAATAAGATTTTGCACCAAGTGTGGCGAGAAAAGAAAGGGGGGAAAAAGCACATTAGGAGTCAGATAATGAGATAAATGAAAGACCGCAGGGAAGATCATTTTTGCAGACTTGCTGGATGGTTGTAAAATTTTTAATTTGCTGAATTCTCTTTTCTCGTTGTCTCTGACTCTCCCCATCTCTGTCTCAACTGTCATCTGAGTCTCTGGGTCTTGTCTGTTTTCTCTCTTTGCCTCTCCCATTCTGCTAATGTTCCACTCCTCAGTCCAGCTCTTGCTCTGTGTGTGTGTGTGTGTGTGTGTGTATGTCTCTGTTTGTGTGTGTGTGTGTGTGTGTTTGCATCTGTCTGTCCCTTTGTCCTTTCCCCCAGGCCAAGCCTGCCTCTCAGGATTTGTGTAGGGGGCTAGCTAGTACCTGGGGCCTGAGGACCCACCCAGTCAGAGGAAGCAAAAGGACAAAGGACTGCCTCCTCCCCAACCCCCTTGCCTTCTAGGGAGCTGCCGTGATTCTGCTGAAGAGAGAAAAAGAGGAAGAGATCAAGAGAAGAAGGAGGGGAAAAATGGGACTCTGGAGGAAGGACTGGAGATCAAAGACCAGGGAAGTAAGGAGGAAGAGAAAGCCCCCGCTGCTCCTGCAAATCGATTCTCGGCAATGCACGCCCTCCTGTCTGTGTCTGAGCTGTGGAGCAGAATGCCACCTCCATGGGATGCCCAGGCTGAACAGAAGGGCACCAGGGCACTGGGCAGGCATTCAGGACAGGTTGCGGGTCCCTCTGGGTCTTTCTTGCCCTGCAAGGAGAGGTCCTACTTCCTTGGGACCACCTCACTGCCCATGCTTTAAACAGGTCATCTCCACAATCTGGCTTCAGGGCTCACTTTGTCTGACCCCCTCCTATTCCACACTTGAGAACTTGGAGGTGTTCCTTTGCTGTTGTGCCTAAGTTCCAGCTCCCAGCTATTGTGGGGTGGTAGGGGGAGGGGTGGGAAAGGACTGTGAAGTGCAGCAATGAACTGTCCAGTATGGAGACCTCTACTCTTTGTTCCTTTCCCAGTGGAAACTATCTGCTCAGTCCCCCCCATTGTCCCTCTCTGCTCCCCAAGTTAAGTCTTCTCTTTCCTGCTCTGCTTCCTGCAAAAGTATCCAGCTTGTTGTTACCTAGTGACCGAGGGTCCCCTATATTGGCAACTACAGAAGATAAAAGGACCCTGAAGTCCACAAAGTTCCAGGAACAAGAGGACCTGTCAGAATAGGCAACAGGCTAGGTGAAATGGGGTCCATGTCAACAGAACTCTGGAGAGTCACAGGGAAGCTTCCAGAAACCAGGGGAATAATAAAGGGGTGGGGCCAGGCACAGTGGTGTGTGCCTGTAAGCAGCAGCCTAGGAAGCTGCGGCGGGAACCGGGGATCGCAGTTCAAGTCCTGCCTGGGGCAACGTAGTGAGACCTAATTCCAAAAAATTAGCTGGGCATGGTGGCGCGCACCTGTAATCTCAGCTACCTGGGAAGCTGAGGCTGGGGATTGCTTGAGTCTGTGGTACCCTGGGCAACATGAGCCTGCAGTTCCACAGGCAAAAATAGCAAGACCTAGTCTCAAAGAAAAAAAAAAGGGGGGTGAGTGGGGGTACAGTCAGGTTGACCTGAGAAGGAAGGTGACTGGAAATAAGGTGGATTGGAACAGAGGTGAGTGATCCCAAGAAGGAAGATGGAACACCTTCAAGGTCATTTGGAAAGTCTGCAGTTTGGCTATGGCGTTGAGGCTGGAATAACACACATACATAGTAACTTCTACCCTCTAGGATCTAAGAATCTGAGGTTATTAATTCTCATCACAATCCTATGAGGCTGGTACCATTGCCAACATCTCCATTTTGCACATGAGGAAACTGAGGCACAGTGAGAGGGTAAGTGAAAGAAGGACTCAAGATTGCAAACTACAACCTATGCTCCTAACCTTTCCCGTTCTCCCTCTCCAGAACAGGAATCCTGGTTCTAGACAGTATCTGAGACTAGAGAGTAAGAACAGCTCTGTGGTTAAGAAGATAAACTTCCAAGCTGGACTTGGTGGCACGTGTTGTCCAAGTGCAGGGAGGTAAGAGGCTTGAGATTGCTTGAGTTCGTGGTTTCGAGACTACCCTGGGCAACCATAGTGAGACCTGGTCTCAAAAGCAGTCAGGCACGGTGGCGGGTGCCTGTAATCCTAGTTACCTGGGAGGCTGAGACTGGGGATCTCTTGAGTCCTTGGTACCCCAAACAACCTGAGTCTGTAACTCAGGTTGTAACCTGGCAACATACTCTCAAAAAAAAAAAAAAAAAAAAAACAGGAGAGATAAACTTCCAGACTAGCAGCCCGACCTTGGATGAGATGCTTAGAACTCCAGGTCACCCTCAGTGCTACAAGGAGTGACTGAATGTATATAGATTAAAACACTGGCACTGTGCCTAGCTCGGAGCTCCTTCAGCAGCAGTTTTTAACATTGTTACTCTCCACTTCCCACAGGAGGAAGGGAACAACTTCTGTGTTTGGCAGGGAGCCTCAGCTCCCCACCTCTGGTCTCCCATCAGAAACACTGAAGGTGGGGCCTCCTAGAGCTCTACTTCTTAAGGGCACAGGATTCTGAAAACAGATCCAGCCCCACAGCACAGTCCCTCTCCCTTCAGACCTTCCCTCTCTCTGACCCCATAACCCCAGGGGTTCCCCCAGCCTAGGTCACTACCCTCTCATCCCTGACTCACTGCATTTGTTCCAGAGAGTATGTGTCACTGCCCTCTCATTGCTTCCTTCCCTCCCCCAGTCCCCGTTTTTTCTCCTGATAGAGAAGGCACAAATTAGGCAGAAAGGAAAATGTTGACAGTTCCCAGCCCTCCCTTGCTGGGGATAAAGAGAAATACGTTAACGGCTGAAGCTTTAGGCGGATCAAACACAGTTTGTGAGATGCTTCAAATGTTTTATTCATCTCACCAATGAGATGCAATCTTGGGCTTCCTCTTTTTGACCCATCAAGAGGAAATCTCAGCTACTGTGGATTTCTGGGCTCCAGAGAGGAGGGGGTATTTCAGAATGGCATCTTTTAAATAGTAAGCCAACAAGCCTGTCATGTGTCCCTTTTGTTCCTCCTTGAGCTATTCAGATGGGATGGGCCCAGAAATGAGATAGGGAATCTAAAGGTGTAAAGGCTCCAGGTGAGCCCCACAAAATTTGGACAGAGACCAGCATCTGGAATCAGGAAAGACTGATGACACTTAGGATGGCAGGAGCTTAAAGGAGTTGTCCCTGGAAGGTCCTCCATGTGCCATGTGAACTGGAGGAATGTAACTCTCATAAGCTGGAAGGGCTCTCTAAGAGGGGCCATGGCAGCTGTACCTCCAGATCGATAGACCCACTACAGACTGTGGGGCTGCACTTACCCGATGCCTGAAGGAAGGATCTGGAGCCAAACTCAGGGGCCTGCTGCTCTAGGCCTCATGATTTGGACCTTGGAACCCCTGCTGCACTGAGCTGAGGATTCTGCACCCATTCCTTGCTCTTCTTCCTTTTCCCTTTGGCCACCTCTGGGGTCCTCCACACCCCACCACTGCAGGCTTCTCAAACCACCCTCCACACCCTTCTTAAACTTCACCCAGAAAGGAAAGCACCCCACCCTACCACAATTTTGTCTGCTATCTCACACTTACACTTATGCTGTGACCAGCAAATAGGAAAGGGGGTGGGAAATGGATAGGCCAGGCCATGGAACAGGAGATTGAATAGCCCAGCAGGAAGGAAATTTGATGCAATGGATCCAAAAGCCTTAAAATACATATGCCCTTAGACCCAGCAATTCCATTTCTTAAAAACTGCCCCAAAGAAACATTAGTACAAATGTGCAACAATGTACAAAATGTCTATCCCAGCTGTGTTGGTAGGAGCAAAACTTGCAAACATCATAAAGTCACAAAAATAAGGACTGGTTAAAGAACAGTCTTCTGGGGTTTTTTGTTTTGTTTTGTTTTGTTTTCATTATAATTTTTTATTTTTGGATTTTGTACAATACATGATTGCATAATTGTTGATCCCCATAGAATTACCCCACCCCACCACGCCCCCTCTGGTCTCTTTGTCTCCTTTCTTTTTGTTGTTTGTCCATGGTTAGCCCTTTAATCTTTTTTGCCTTCATAGGCCAATCCGAGTGCCTTTGGCTAGTATCAATGCTCTCAGTCCTGATCATCTCACCAACATCAGCCAGAGTTCATCTCCAGATGCTTGGAGACATGTTCCATTGGCTGCTCCCTTGGCGTGCTCCTCCTTGTCTTCCATGTCGTCTTCTCCTTGTCCTCCAGGTAGCAGGAACTCCATGGTGCTGGACCAGCAAAGTTCACTTTCTTTTCAGGCCTGACTTTAGCACAGCCTCTTCCAGACACAAGTCAAACTCAGCAAAACATGCTCCAACATGGAGTTTAAATCTGCAAACTTCTTAACTGCATTTAGCACACTTGCTGCCAGCCTGGGCCAGCCAAAGGCTGCAGGCCCTCTCTAAGAGGGGCCGTGACAGCTGTACCTCCAGATCGATAGACCCACTTGGTCACATGGCCAAATCCACGTGGCTCACATCTTTACTCAACAAAATGGCCGATTCCAATCTCTCCTCCATTGAATCACTCTCTATCCGATCTCCATATTGGAATCTCTCTCTTTGTTTCCACACCTTTTATATACCCTGATTTCCCACCTTCCAGGAACCACCCCTGAACCATTTCACTTCTTCCTCCCTCCTGCATCTCCCTGAAGAGAAATTCCAACTAAGGTCATTCTCACATTTTACCATACCTGTCCTTGAAATCTGCAATCTTAAACAGGAGACATGGGGTGGGGGGGGGGTAGCACCCTCTATCACTTCTTGTTTCTTGGTGGTTGTTCTTTCTGTTTTCTGCCTCATTTTGTTGCTCCATCCCATTATATTTCAAGTCTTTGGCTTTGAGGACCTGACTCCCAGTCTTATGTTTTGGTAGAGCAGCTCTTCAATGGGGACAGCCATCGGCTGATGGTAGGTCTCCTAGTCTCCTTTTTAGGAGCTTTGCTGTTGGGCCACTACTATTCTGCAGGTGTCCTCCCTCTGGCAAAGAGGGTGTGCAGTCCCTTATTGACAGCGTCTCTGCCTGGTTTATGATCACAGCTCCCCAGTGATGTGCTAGGCGAAGAAGAACAACCTTCTGATTCTGAAATATTCGGGAGATATCTTCATTCTAAATGAAGATATCTTCATTCTAAAAATGTTGTAAAATACGGCCGGGCACAGAGGCACATGCTTGTAAAAGACAACATGGAGTTGTTATGGAGTTGCAGTGGGGTCTGGGGATCACGGTTCAAGGTTCAAATCCCACCCAGGGTAACATAGTGAGACCTAATCCCAAAAAATAGCTGGGCTTGGTAGTGCATGCCTGTAATCCTAGCTACCTGGGAAACTAAGACTGGGGATTTCTTGAGTCCATGGTATCATGGGCAACATGAGCCTGCGGTTCCACGGGCAAAAACAGCAAGACCTAATCTCAAAAGAAAAAAAAAAGTTGTAAAATAATAAAAATAAGCAGTTTCCCCATAATCCTATCCTCATCACATGTTTCTCAAGATACCCATTATTAGAGTAGCACATAAACTCTCAAACCTTTATTTTTGAATAGTCACGTATAAACAAATAATAGAATCGGGTTATGCAAGTTTTCAAATATGTGTGTGTGCCAGTACAAAGAGAAAAGTTTGCTGATTATACACGAAAATGTTAACAGTGTCAAACTCCAACTAGTGCGCTTGTCCATGGTCCTACTTTCTTCTGCAGGAATTAATGCATTTTTGACACGAACAGAAAAAGAAATTAGTGCTATTTTTAAATATAGTAAACACACAAGGAATTGACAGCATTGGCTGTCTCTGAGGACTGAAAGAGACTGTTCACTAGCTACTCTTTTAGGTCTTTGAAATTTTATACCTCGAGTATTGATCACCTATTCAAGAAATAAATAAAATTTTAAAATTTAACCTGGTAACAAAATGAGGTGAAGCCCTCCCAAGGATGGTAAACCCTGATATTTGGGAATCTGTGAAATCCTTCTAGCTGTGGGTGACAGTTTCTGAATGTGCTCAGGATTCACTCCAATAATGCTAGCCTCTTTCTGTCTCACCAGACAAGGAATGAGGCCTATAACCTGGAAGAAATGAGGTAGGGTCTAAAATAAACCAGGTTGCCAGCCAGAAATAACTTTGTAATAATTTACAGCGCAGCAACAGTAATGGCTCAGCTGAGTCCGTTTTCATACTTTTTCAAAGTACTTTTCATCTCCTTTTGCTTCTCCAAATTTTCCTCGAGGCTACCTGCTGCTGCCAGGTTCCTGGGCAGGAAAGGATGGGGCCAAGGACTTATCTAAAGGACCATTGTTTGGAGTCAATCAGAAAGACCCACATTCCCCAGAGCTAGGGATTGGGTCTCAGACAGGGCCCTCTCTTTCTCCTTTCCTACTCCCATCTCTTCCATCAACACCCAGTTCCTATTGCCTGCCTCTGAACCTGAGGTTCCTAATTTGTAAAATGACTTCCATCAGCCTTGCCCCAAAGACAAGTTGTGAAATGCAGTGGTGGTTAATAGACTGCACACACAGCAAAGGTGCTGCCCCATCAGATATGAAGGACCTCAAAGCTGGAGCAGCTTCCTGGCGCACACCCTGCATAGGGTGGGGGGGCATCAGAATAAAGGGAGGCAGGGGTGGGAGTCACTGGGGGTAACCACTATCAACTGATGACAGTTTCAATATGTGAGAAATAAATGAGATAATGTATGTCTGTGTAAGAGGACACAGGTAGCCCACCCAGCTTCATCTTTCTCTGGGTTAACCTACACCTCTACCATGCCTGCATCTCCCTGTCTAGTTTCAGAACATAGCCTTACCAGGCTGAGTTCCTTGAGAGCAGGATTTGTGACCAAATTATCTTAGATGTCACATAGTAGGTTCACAGAAACTATATCCTAAATGAACAAGTGAATCTTATTTATGGGACACCTCTCTTTTCTAGGCCCAGAGGCTGTCTAAAGACCTGAGCTCTCTCCTTGAACTTACTCCAAGCCAGACCAGGGGAGGCAGGGACTGAGTCACTGGGTGTACAGCATGGCATGGGGGAGCAGACTATGGTCCAGGCCATGGAGACATCGCTGTTCTGGACTCAGTTCCCACGTGTGTGTGTGTGTGTGTGTGTGTGATCATTAGACCTGGTCAAGGAGTGACAACCAAATGCCCGTTGAAATCAGGAAAATAATGAAGGAGTGCAAGCACAAAGCAGGGGCACCAAAGTTAGGGAATGGGCGTGTCCCTTGAATGGCACTGCCCTTTAGTGCCAACTGATCACTGCTAATTGAATGTGGGTAAAGTGTAGCAACATTCGGTAATTTTTCAACAGAAGACAGAATCTAGATTATTTGGAGTCTCCTGAACAGGTCAAACCCAAATCCAGAGGACATTTACAGTCTGGAGGCCACAGGTCTATGAATTAAACACCAACTGACCCTTTCACTCCCAACTCTTAAATTCTGGGTGTGTGGTCAAGAAAACTTCTTATGGGCATCAGTTTTAGGACAAGACCAAATGCCCAGGTCTCAATCTGGCTCCCAGGCCTCTGGCAACTGTTACCCCACCCCTAAACTGCAGTTTTAGGCAAGTGCTCTCCCTTCTGCCATCAAGTCAACATCCAGTCCCTCCCTCCCCACACACACCCCATAGGAAGAAATGAGGAGCCAGTGGTCATTTGCCCTTCAAGTTCTGCCCTCTAAAACCTCTGCCCTGCCCAGAGACCTGGGCCCAGGGACAAACGCCCCACCTTCACCTTCATGCACAGGGTCGCACATACCCACAATGGGGACCCACCGGTGATACCGTCTCACCTAATAAATTCCTGTCAGAGAAGCTGTCAGGGCCTAGGAAATAAATAATGATATTTAACATTTTGTAATAACAACAATTAACCAGTAAATAATGTCCTTTAAACTGCAAACGCTGGAGTAAATTAATTCTTCTAATGAGCTGTCAGGCACGGAAGAAAAAAAAGTACCCGTTTTCTTTGGTGCCACACGGCTGGCGTGTGAGCAGTCGGGAAGCTCACCTCGGGCCCCGGGAGCTCATTACCAGGAAGCAAGCGGAGCGGATTTCCCGGGGAATCGCCGGCCTTGCCGGCGCCCACGTGAGCGACCGGCTGCCGCCGGCCCCCTCTGCTCCCCGCGCCCCAGGCCCGGCTGCTCCGGTACCTAGCGCCCGCCAGGTCCTCCTGAAAACGAGCATCGTGGAGAGCATTTCAATTAGAGGCGCCCCCTTCTGCGCCCTCCCCTCGCCCCGGCAGCTCTGCTTCGAGGTGGCTGGGACAGCAGCCGGGGACAGAAGGGGTAACGCCAGTGCGCCACCCTAGTCCTTGCTGGGTGACCTTGGAGAGCTTCCCTGCCCTCTCTGGGCGGGAACGTTGTAAATGGAAATGTGAAGCTAATCAAAGCAGATGTGATTACTTCTGAGCTCCCAAGAAGCCTGTGACCATAAAAAGACACCTAAGAGGAAGGCAGCTCTTTATGTACTGATTCGGAGTAATCTCCAAGATATATTGTCAGGTGACAAAAGCGAGGCACAGAACAGCGTGCAGGGGATGCTACATCTTGTGTATTAAAAATAGGTCTAAAGAAAGAGAATGTGCCTCCTGTTTGCTGTGCTGTGTACCTCTAGACAGGAAGCCATAATGTTGCTCGCCTCTGGGGAGGGGCCTGGGGAGACTGTAGGAGCTACACTTCCCTGAACAAGCTTCCATCACCCTGATTTTTGAACTATATGCGGGTAAACCTGCTCAAGAAATAAAAGACAAAGGCACACAACACCAGAGGTCATCTTCTCCTGGGTAGTAGCTTTCAGTGGGAGGGGTGGGGGACAGATGAACTGAGAGTCACCTGAAGGCCCCCCAAGAATGCATACTGCCTCCCTAATAACCTACACACAGAGACAAGATAATGAGTCAGGAAGTCCTTCCCAGTGCTGAATCCCATTACTTTCTACTATCATTTGAGTATCTCTCATGTTCTGTATTTGGTGGGTGAAGGGCTTGATAACTCTATGCAGAACAGGAGGGGGAGGGGCAGTCGCTGTACAGAGGGCACTGTGGCAATCCCAGCCCTATGGAACCATAGAACCCTGGGTTTGAATCCACTTCCATCACATGCTGTTTGGTATTACATGTCACACCATTCCTCGCTTCAGAGTCCAGGTGTTCCAGCATCTCTAGGGGTGGGGGTGGGGGGGAGCAGACACAAGGTGTTGAGCCTGGCGAACAGGCATCTACCTCCCACGAATCAGTCTAAGTCTTTGCACCCCAGGACAGACTAAAGATGACCTCCTTCACAATCCAATACTATGTCCCCAAACTTATGCCTCCCCCTCCCCAGCCTCCAAAGGTGATAGATAGATGGATGGACTCCCTCTGGCCAGAATAGCTTTGCCCATTTAGCACCTAAATTGTCCTGCTCTATTTCTAGTAGGAGCTCAAAGTAGATGGTCATTAAGAGGTAGTGTGAGAGTGAAAAAATCAACAAGGTTGCTGAAGCTCTTGAGGACAAATATGGAACTGGGGGCGTGAAGGTTAGGGAAGGGATTGAACAGAAGAACTCCCAGCTCCTTGTCACCATCTGACCAGGTCCTGTTTTTTATTTTTATTTTATTTTATTTTATTTTATTTTATTTATTTATTTATTTATTTATTTATTTATTTATTTATTTATTTATTTATTTATTTATTTATTTATTTATTTATTTATTTATTTATTTATTTATTTATTTATTTATTTATTTATTTATTTATTTATTTTTGAGACTAGGTCTCGCCATTTTTGCCCGTGGAACCGCAGGCTCTCGTTGCCCAGGGTACCACAGACTCAAGCAATCCCCAGCCTCAGCTTCCCAGGTAGCTGGGATTACAGGCGCGCACCACCACGCCCAGCTATTTTTTTGGAACTAGGTCTCGCTACCCGCCCCAGGTGGGACTTGAAATGCGATCCCTAGCCCCGGCCACTTCATAGGCTGAAGCTTACAAGCACGAGCCACCGTGCCCAGCCTGATCAGGTCCTGTTTTATCTGTCTATACAGATATGCCTCATAAGGTCACACCTGATTGAAGTTTCTTAGCTAACAAATATTTGAAAAGTCCTAGACTTTCCGTTCAGAAGTGGAAACCTAAAAGGCATGGGTTCCAGAAAGAACCAGGCAAGAGAAGGGGAAAGAAGGTCATCTGTCCCAACCCCCAACCCCTTCTGAGCCTGACCTGAGCCTGAGCCCCTTCTGTCCCCTTTTATTTCTGATCTTTCATTTCCCTTTTCTTAAATAAACTTGCCTCTTTCAAACTCCCCCCCTCCCCCGCCACCAAAAAGAAGGGGAAATGGGCCCAACACATAGATATCTATCTACTCCACACCAGATGATATTCTAGGTGCACCACAGGCCCTGTTTTGTTTCAAATCTCATAACTTGTGATTGGGGTAATAGTATCCAAATAGTATAGACTCCATAAGGAAAATTCCAAGAGGTTAAGAAACTTGCCTCCTGGGAATGAGACCATCTCTGATTCATATTTAGCACAGTATGATCAGCTTAGGGACAGAGTTCATAGTCTAAAAGACTTGAATTCAAATCCAACCTCCAACACTTATAAGCTGTGAGCCTCAGGACAACTTACTTAACCTCTCTGAGCTTTCCTTTCCTTCTCTGCAAAGTGTGGCTATTGTGGGCTCTTTGGACTGCTATGAGTACAAAGATCAGGTGTTTGAAGCATGTAGTATAGTGCCTAGGCATAAAGTGAGCACCCAGTAAATAACTCTATCTATCCTGGTGGGCTTTTTCCTGCGCTTCTGAGCAAACTCCATCTCCCAAAACCTAGAGGGCTATTCTTGGTGCCTGAGGTAGGCAGAGTACCTCTGCAACAACTTGATTTGGGAGGCAGCCCAGAAGGGCCTCCAGGCTTGGTTTTTGCAGAGGGCAGCGGAAAAATCAGAGCTGAAACTAGCAAAACAAAGATGCCAGCAGCGGATCTGAGTCAGTTTCTCATAGGTCTGGGGGCTCAAGAGCCTTCCTTGAGGTCATAGCTGTCTCAGCAATGCTGTCCGTGTGACTGCCCCTTTAGCCTGAGTCCTCAAAGGACCCCAGGCACTTGTGTGCATGGAACATCAGCCGAGGAAGAGGTGTTTCACCAGCCAGTGAGCAGAGGAAGCTGGGTCTCAGCCACACGGAAATTAAAACCAGCTTGCCCAGCGCTGAGTTACCATGTCGCTTGAAATCAGATTGATTTCTTGGGCTTGTTGTGACGGCAGTGTTGCAATTGATTCGTCTGGATGGCGGGGAGTTTATCTATTCGAAGCTGTCTGTCATTGATCTGAATAAGCTTCTAAAATAGCCCAAATACCTGGTGAGGGTGAGGTCGCCACCAACCCCAGCTCAATATTAATTATAATAATGAACAGGCGTGAGGAAGGTTGGTTCATTGCCTGCCCTGCAGGGCTGGCCTCTGTGAGGTTTGGTGTTTAATATTCATTGCAGGGCAACCCATACAAAGAGCTGGTAGACTTTCCTAAACTGAGAGAAGTTTGCAGGAGTGGTCATGCTGTTCTCTGCCTTTGGAGAAGGAACTGGTGCTGCTGAAACAAGAAAGTTTTGGTTAGATCTCAAGAAGACCTTTGGCCGGGCATGGTGGCACGTGCTTGTAATTCCAGTTACCTGGGAGGCTGAGGCTGGGAATCACTCGAGTCCATGGGTTCGAGACAACCCTGGGCAACATAACGAGACCTAATCTCTTAAAAACAGAAAAAAAAATCAAGAACTTCTTAGTGACCTAAAGAAGATGGACATAGAGTATCTTACTCATTTATTAACCTGCTTAAGTTATTTCTCTCTAACTTTATTTCTTTCTCTCTGAAGTGGGAGTTATAATACTTCTCAAAGTTGCTGCTAAAACATAAGACAAAATAATACTAGAGGCTCTTCTGGTTCAGGAAGAAGTTATCGTACTTTGGGAAACATAGCGTCTAGCCCTTCTCCATCTTGGCACAGAATAAGAATTCAATTTATGGTTCTGCTATTGATAGGGTGTGCCCCCCCCCCC
>PVHY01015846.1:0-35105 GCA_004024945.1 Uropsilus gracilis
TCTCTTCCCCCTCCCCATCCTCCCCCTCTCCTCTTTCTCCTCTTCCTCCTCCTCTTTTTTAGATAATTTTACTTGAATTAAAAATTTTAAGAGATGAATAGGTGATAGTAACCACCATAAGAATAGTAATACTTAGCTATTCATCCTAATGTTTTGCTTAATTCCGCTGTAAATGTTTGTATTATGCATTGGTTATGATTGAGTCTTTTTATAATATACAAGCAGTTATTTTGTTTATACATAGAAATATTTTAATGAACATAGAACTCCAAATATAACCTTTTATCATTGGTAGGTTTAGCAGAATAACATCAACCTCTTTATACATTGCTAGCAATATGGGACTTCCATAGGAAATTAAGTACTTACAAATCTATTGAAAGGACTAAGGAGTAAATGTCAAGGAGAGTTATCAATATATTTGAGGTTTGTTGCTAGCTTCTGAGAAAAGTTGATAGCCAAAGGTATAAGAAATCATGGGTGATGGTTAATGCAGTATTTACTGTAGCACCAAAGATGTTGACTTAATTTTATTACTATTAATGACATCATTATTTTACATACTTATTTGTTCCTTCACTATATAGGATTTCTCCCTTCAGGTGTGCTCACAATAGTTTTCTCACCACTAACTCACCCATAATCCTCCAACATAACCGTTTGTGTTCTGCAAAATCTTCTTTCCTGTTTTCTTCCCTCTCCTCCTGTATGCCTCAGATCTATGATCAGCTGCCAACGGTTTACTTTAAAGTCTGTCTTTGCCTGATCCTTTGTTTGGTTTGGTTTTGTTTAGTATAGCGTGAAGTCTGGAAGGAAGTGTGATTTCAACTTTTTTTTTTTTTTTTTTCAGTCAGGAGAGCTTTGGCTCTTCAGTTTTTTTGTGGTTCCATATGAATTTCTGTAATCTTGTTCTATCTCTTTGAAGAATGCCACTGGGATTTTTATTGGGATTGCACTGAATCTACAAATTGCTTTGGAAAATATTGATTCTTCCTATCCATGATCAGCAAATATCACTCTATTTCTTTGTGTCTTTTTTTATATTATAGTTTCCTTGTATATGTCCTTCATCTTTCTGAGTTAAAAAAAATTTTTTTTCCAGTACTTACTTTTTGGGGATGAGAGTGTAAATGACATGGCTTTTTAAATTTGTTCTTCTATTGTTTGATTATGCATAGATAGGGAAGCAACTGAACTGTGTATTTTGATTTTGTATCCTGTACTTTGCTAAACTGGTTTATTGTTTTTATTAGTTTATCTGTGGAGTCTGTGTTCTCTATGTTTTTGACATCAACAAGTAATTATAATTTTTTCTTTGTCTTTCTAATTGCTCTAGCTAATACTTCTAATGTTATGTTGAGCAGCAGTGGCACAAATGGACATCCTTGACTTGTACCATAACTAAGTGGACTTTCAATTTCCCACCATTGAAAATTAATCTAGTTTTTGGTGCCAAAATGGCTTCTAGTACATTCTAGTACATTTGCCAAAATGGCTTCTAGTACATTCAGAAATATTCCATTATCCCACATTTGTCAAGTAATCTCATCATAAATGGTGCTGAATCTAATGAATGTTAACTAATGTTTCACAGCATTTAATTAATATGATATTGTGAGGGGGGTTGTCTTTTATTGTTTGATGTGGTGAATTACATTGTTTACTTTTCAGATGATAAACAATCCTTATGTTCTTGGTTAATATTGTTTTTTCCTCTTTAATATTGTTAAATAAATAAATACACATATATATGCATGCATACATACATAAATAAATCTCCATTTGAAGTAGTGTACACTTTATAATACTTTGTTAGATTTGGTATGCTAAGATTTTATTGAGAAATTTTGCATCTATGTTCATTAGGGATATTGGTTTATGATTTCCTTCGTGTTAACTTTGTTTGGGTTTGATATTAGGGTGATCTCAATTTCTTAAAATGTATCTGGAGAACTCCTTTCTTTACTGTTTGAATGAGTCTGGGCAGGATAGTTTTTAGTATAACTTTGAAACTTGTGAGAACTTAGTTGTGAAAACATCCAGTTTTGGACTTCTTGGGGGGGGCGTCTGAGAATTTTGATCATTTCAGTTTCTTTGCAATTCGTCTATTCAGGTTTTCTATTTCTTTCTCATTCAGTCTTGGATGATTGTATACATCTAAGAATTGGTCCATTGCATCTAATATGTTAATTGTTTTCATATAAAGTTCCTAGTAATCTCTTTTTATCCTCTGAGCTTCTACAGTATCTTTTCTAATGTTTCCTTTTTCATTTTCATTCTGCTTAATTGATGTTTCTCTCTCTTTTTCTAAATGAGCCTAGCTTAAAGATTTGTATATCTTGTTTATATTTCTCTAAGAACCAACTTATGATTTCATTAATCTTTTAGACTTTCTTTTTGATTTCTATTTCACTTATGCTCTAATTTTTTACTTCCTTCTGCTGGCTTGTATTTTTTCTTTATCTCAAATGTTTGCTTTGGGTTTGCTTTACTGTAGTTGAGGCTTTTGAGATATGTGTGTGTATGTGTGTGTGTGTGTGTGTGAGAGAGAGAGAGAGAGTCCTTTCCCACTGCTTTAGTCATTTACTTGATGGTCGGTGCTACTGCTATGGATTTAAGAGATATGCAGCCACCCTAAGGCTTCCCTGCAGCACCTCTGGGCAGGGGACCAATAGCATGAAGAGCTGGAAACATGTTGGGCTAAAGGCCCAGAGTCTGGAGTTTCACCTACTCTTAGAGTTGTGACTCTAGGCCATATTTTGGCAGCTGGGAGGGCAGGATGCAAATTGGGTGAGGGGCCAAGTTGCTAAGCTAATGATTCTTAAAAGCAGTGATCAACAGACACTAAAAATCTCTGTATCTGCTATATCCAGGCTTATACCTGCTGTTGGCAGATAAAGAATAGAGATGTTTCTAGTCTTCCTGCCAGACCAAACAAGAGAGACACTATACTACTATATTCTAAACTAAAGCCTTATCACAAAGCATGTTAGGAAATTTGTTTCTAAGACATCAGCATCTAAGCTATAGAACAGAGAGTAAAGATGGAGACAATGATTCTGAGCATCAGCAATTAATCTGGTCTAGTTCTTTCACTTAGTTCTCCAGCACCAACACACACTCTTCTACTTACGCTATCTTCCAAACAATGGCAGCAAGATCATTTAACTTTCTAACCTGATGAGACTAGCAACATTGTGTTTACTTTTCCAAATATTTTGCCAGTCACTATCTACAGTATTTATGGTGTTTTTATTCCTTTTTCAGTTAAATTACCCCACCCTACTATGTCTTTTAAACTGGCACTGCATACAAAGCAAAAGTAATCTTTATCAAACTGTTTTATTAAGTGTGAAAAGTTCAAGTTTCTTTTAAACACAATTAGCAAAATATAAGACAATAAAGAAAATGTGCATCTATTTAACCTTACTTTGCAACTAGTATTTAGTTGTTATTTAAAAGTTTCCTTTTCTCACTTTTCCTACCATTATCCATTTGTCTTCAGTCAGCATCTTTCATTCTGTTTAGTAGGGTGATTCAAACTGTTATTTCTAGTGTGTCTGATCTTTCCTGTACTTGACTGTTGTAGTCTAGTCATATTATTTACTACCTGATTTGAAATTATTAAAAAATAACTCAGAATCCAATGGTTCACAAACATAATCATATTTGTCTTTATTATGCAGCAGAAATCCTACTGCTCCTTCTGTAATTAAAATTATAACCACAGACAGTTGTCTTTTACTGGCTGGTTCAGTTGCAGTGGGAACTCACAATAGTAAGGTAGTTTTTTTTCAATTTCTAGTTCATTGAAACTGTCATTATGATGGCCTCTTAAATGTATTTCTCCATTGGGACAAATATCTGTAAAACATCAAAGCAGTGAATTATAGAGATGGGAAACAAAGTGGGGGGTTCTTATGGCTTATAATTAAAGGAATCACTCTCATGTTCAACCATTGATTTGTCAGTCTATTTTCTGGCTAAGGAAAGAAAAACACCGTGAATATTCGACAGAGCATAAACTAAAAATTTTATAGAATGCTTCTCCAATCCTATCAAGTTTGTTATGCTAAAAACATCATAATTACGCGTTTTATAAGTTAGTACAGTACCACTAGGCCAACTGCTTATGGCTGATGAGATATACAGTAAGCCGAGTGAATCCACTGGGTATGGGTCTATTGCTCTACTTTTCTACCATATAGTTAATACCTTATTCAGAAGGAATGGGGTAGAATATAATGGTATAGATAATGCATTCGGCAAATCCATAAAAAATAGTACAAATTTTTGTCACCTATGTGGATCAAAGGATAAAGATTCACTAAATTGTCATCAACATATTGCCACTCCTCTCTCTAGAATGTATTTTATATGTTCAGTTCCTATTTGATCCTCACTGAAGGTATCTAAGCAGTAGAGGCAGTTGGATTTGCCTTGTTTGTCTTTCCTTGTGTGAATTATTAGAGAATTCATACTGTACCCCTATTTATATAGTCATTTTATATATTGCTGGATGAATTGGATCATAGTTCAAGTGGAGAAACTATTCAGTCTTCATTTCCTCTTTACTCAACACTATCAACTTTTCAGAATAGATGCCAGTAGTATACTATTTTTTTAAGACACAGATAAGGCAGAATGATTTTTAATTCTTAAAAATTAGAAGAATGTCTTAAAAACTTATAGTAGGTTATACTGTCTTTCATCTAGAGATTTAGACTATTCAGACATTAAGGGGATTTGAGTCTCTGAGTATAAGGTCTTGCCTCTCCATATGGTAATTCATATATGGTCCACAAGTAGACTTTTCTGTTTTGTTTGTTATTTTTTAAATATAGCATATGATGCTTGTCTTCCAGTGCTAGAAGCTCCAGGATCAAGATACTACTACCAATGACACTGAACATGAGAATTAGTTATTGTTATCATATAAGTTCTGCTGACTATTTCAGAGACCACAAAGCACTAACAACTAACGGTTACTATTTGACTTTTTTTTTTTAAATATTAAAAACCCATTTTCCCTTTATTTTCTCCTGACCAAAGAGGGCATTCAATGCAGATCTTTTTAAGCAAACAGATATTCCCTTATAAATATATTTTCAGTGCTTTGGTAACATGAAAACCCTTTGTAGAACAACCAAGAAATACTACAATAAATAAAAAATACATTATAACACCCTTATTCTTTTGAATTGGTATTATTCATGAATATTATATCTAGAAAGTTTCAGTACTGAATTTTTTTTTTTTTTAAATAGGACTACCTAGGGCCAGGCATGGTGGTTCGTGCCTATAAGTTGGGGCTAGGGATCACGGTTCGAGTTCCGCCTGGGGCCCGTAGCAAGACCTAGTTAAAAAAAAAATAGCTGGGCGTGGTGGTGCATGCCTGTAATCCCAGCTACTTGGGAAACAGACTGAGAATTGCTGGATTGCTTGAGTCTGTGGTATCCCGGGCAATGAGAGCCTGCGGTTCCACGGGCAAAAATAGTGAGACCTAGTCTCAAAAAAAAAAATAAATAAATAAATAAAAAGGACTACTTAAATTAATAATTGGTTAAGTAAAAATAAATCAATGAATACCTCTAGTTCAGAATCTCTAGTAAATGTGCCTATTTTGTTAAACTCAGCTCACATAAACTTATTCTCCTTCTTGGGTTTTCAAACCTTAGTAGTTCCCATATCTATATCCCTATATTTGGGCTGGTAATAACAAAGCTGTGTTGTTTTATGCTGCAAGAGTTGTTTCAAGGTCAGATTTTAACTCATTTCCTCATACAGTCTAATCCCTCAGAAAGTTCTAATCACTGTTCTGTAAGACATAATAACTAGTAAAATGAATACTACGAAGAATTGTGATTCTTTCATCAAGTGAAAATAGTATAGGACCTTTAAAAAAAGTGTGTTGACTTTTCGTACAGAAATACACTGGTAAGGAACAGTCAGTGTAACTTGGGCATCAATATACTCACATTTATTTAAATGCTCCCAAGAGCCCCCAGTATAATTTTCAAGCTATTACTATTTTTCAATCAGCAAAAGAACTGAAAAAGAGCCACATTCAATTATTTACAATTATGTAATGCAGAATCAAGCTTTATATCTGGGTTTAGAAATACTAGTTTGTTTTTTTTTTTTTTTTTTTAAATTAAAGGAGGTAAAATATACTTTCATAGAAAATACAGAAGTATATTCTTTAAATGTACCTTAACTGAGAATCTCAAGCCTGGATATTATCTATTGTTTTTGTTTATTTTTAATGAACTGAGAAGAAAGTTTTTGTTAAAATCCTGCAAAACTATCTATTATATCAATTATTTGGTCGCCAAATGTTGTCTTACATAGACAGTTGACTCTAGGCTGCTACCAATTTCCATAACTTCTGCTGTGATATTCTAGGAATTGACAGTCTCCCGTCAATCACTCAATTCCACTGGGATTCAGAAAGATAAGATCATATATCAATAGGAAATATATGTATGAATGTATATTTATATATATATATGTTCATGAGTAAAAAATTATATATTTTTATATATTTTTACTTTTTAAGGGATAACAGTGCTTACAACTGCTTTTAATATCTCAACCCTAATCCAATATATTTAATGGCTATAGCTACAAGGATTATAGTATAAATAAACTAGAACTATATCCTTCTGCAAATAAAGCTAATTTTTTCACCTGTTCATTGTATTTACTAGGAAGAATATGTTCTCAGTTCAATAGTACCAAACAAATTCCATAATTGAGAATTACTACATGTAAGTACATGCAAGGATCCTCAGTGAAAGTGTGATTCAGGACAATTTTAAAAGTTTTGGGAAAAAATTTAGGTTTTCATTGCAATATTTTATTATCAATGAGATATTCACTATCCTTTACTAACTCTACTGAAAGTTGGCTAGCAATCAGATAATAGTCTCATAATCAGATGATCACATGTGAAACAATCTTATGGACTATATAGTGCTTAGGTATACCATTGCTTTTTTAATCAGGAGCACATAGGGTTCAATTCTAAAAGATTAGGATTTTTTTCTTTTGGACTCAATAGGAGCACATGTAGGTATATACACATACATGTGTGTGTTTCCTTCTTATTTAATCAGTTACTTTGTATAGTATCATTTATGGTGTTACAGCAGAAAACTACCATGGCAAAGTTTGCTATGGCAGATAACTACTATACAGTACATTGGTTCAGCAGTTAGGTTTTGAGGTGCATGGCACTGGTCAAAACTATGACAACAGATCAATTTGGAACTGAAGTCACTTTAAAGATTAGAATTCCTTTTAATAAACATAGTGAATCCAAAATGTTTACAGGAGATCCAGATAAGCTCATAATAATTTCAGGAAAAAAAAAAGAAATCAGAATGAATTATAACCCATTGAACTTTAGGACGCCTTCATTCAACTCAACTCTAAATCAATTATCCAGTATTTTTTATTTGATATTTTACAAGAATGACTTTAAATAAATGAGTTACCTGAAAGCAGTAATGTAAATGTGTATCACCACTGTATATGATTGTTCAGGTTGAAAAACAGTGGCATTTTTCAAATACAATTATGCTATATCTACTTTCCTAACATGAACTCATATATCTGTACCTAGAATTATAACCAAATGAATATAATTTTCTCATTTTAAATCTTTACAGTAGTCTGTTCTTATTAGAACTGTGATTTACTTTATAGAGTATTACTGCAAATTTTTGAACTTTGTTTTACCCTGAGCTAAAGAGTAGGTTTCATTCAAAACTGTATCTTTCAAAATACTTTATACATGCTGTATTTACATAACAGGTCTAAATGACAGTTCTATTTGTACTTATGGACTGGGAAATACGATATTTTTTGACAAGAGACAGACTTCATAGATTTTTCTTTAAGAAAAAATATCATGAATTCGTGGAAATATGGATCATTATTTATAGTAAAAATTGCATCACATCTACCTATTCATTAGAGGTATATGTAAAACAATCTGTTCATCAAGCCATATTAAATATTCAGCACCTATCATGAAGTGTAACTTTTTCAAAAATTCCCTATAACTTTAAAGAAACCCTCATTATGGAACATCCAACTTGATCACAGAAAGAGTGCTTTTTATTCCCTGAAAGCCACATCTATATAATTTTTCTGCCCAGACATACCAGTCTTTCTCTACTGTCATAAAGAGTTTTGATTTATGTCACTCATGGCAAGGATTCACTGAATAAGTCAATGCCAGTTTCCTCTGTACTTTTTGGTACACTCATAATAGTCTGTCTGCAGCCATCACTTCCCTTTCACTGACATTCCAGAATCACAAAACTAAACCACTGGTGATCAAACACATAAACACACATATTTGCCTGTACACAATCACGCATACACAATATATTAACTTAGACAAGGAAAGAAAAAAATCAAAAACTTAATGCAGTGTAAGGAAGAAGGATCAATGGTCAGATTCCTGGTAGTGGTTATAACTCTTTTATTTCCACAACCCCCCCCCCCCCCGGAAATTTCCTTGAATCACATTCATGTCGTAATTAGATATTTGCAATATAAGCAGATTTTTAATATTGTTTTAGTAGAAATTTCAAAAATTTGTCAAATTCATAATGGTAACGCACTGCTTATGGCTTCTAAAGATATTTTTAATGATACATGCTTAAAAGACTCTATTACGGGGTGATTAATTGCATGCACACACACATATAAACAATGCACATCATCAGTTACTAAGAGAACTCAGTAAATAAGTCAGTGCATATTCTTCTGTACTTTGTGCTACACAGGGAAACAAATGTCTTCAATGAAGATAATTTTAATTAAAATTAGCATTTCTAAATATGCATACACATGTAATTACCCAAAGGATTAGATGGGCGTTTTTAAACCAAATGAATGCTACTTCCATAGAGTTTCAATTTGAAGCAGAGTTTTGCGGTGGTTATGCATATGAACACTGCCACCAGATCACTGTTTCCAAATTCTACATATCCCACTTTAAAAATGTGGGATGTTGGGCTAATTAACACCTCCCCAACTCATTTTTCTTATTTTTAAATTAGTGGTAAAAGCAGTACCTATTTCATAAGAATGCTATACGAACAGGACATTTGTGTCAATAATTGGCAAATCTTTAATACACTTAAGCTATTATTATCACCAAAAGGTCTCACAAACAGAAAATAGGGAGGAAAAAAATGTGGTAAAAAACCATGGATATGTTAACTTATTTCCTTCAATAGTATATAATCACATGTTTAATTATTTTCATGTCTGGATACACAAAGATGAAGAAATATTACTAGAATAAAAACAAGTACACAGATTATAATATAATAGCTCAAAATGTTTAACAAAAAGAATGAATAGTCCAATTCACAGATACTGAGCTTGGAGATAATGTGATTTGATTTAAACAATGAAATGTGAATCTTTCAGAATCTATTCAGAAACATATAAGTCACACCAGTTATTTTAAGACAATTTAATGCAAATTAATCTTAACTATTGACAACAAATTAATTAGTTAAAAAGCTAAAGGAAACAATACTTAATTATGGAAATAGTAGCCACGGAGCATTTACTATCCTTAAAGCTGGAGAATAGAAAAGGAAGATGTTGAGACTGTTATGTGTTTGGAGATGAGATTCATGAATGTGAAACTCAGATACATGATAAGGTTATCATGCCTTAGGGTCTCTGAACAGTCTCCATAGAGTCTGGGTAAAGAACTTAAGTATGGCGCACTGTTCACCTGATAATGATCACTTAGGAATTCGAAGCAGGAAACTCTAGAGTTAGATTATACAGTTTCTTTTTTTTCAAGTAATTCCTTCATTTTTCAAAGAAAAGTCTATAGCAAACATAACAACCTACACTACCCATTATATCCCTATCTAACTTGTACCCCTTACACCCTTTATTTCTGCTATCCTTAGTTGAGTATCAGTAGCACTAGATAATTTTTATTTTATTTTGCTTCTTGATGTTGCACATAAAGGTGAAAGTGGATATATGCCTGTGTTATTCTAGTTTAGCTTTGCATATTCCCCTCAAGTTCATTCTCTTTTACTAGAAAAAAAGTTTCATCTTGCCTTATATGATGAGTATGCCATTGAGTATATATACCATCTCTTTTTCATTCAGTCATCGATCAGTGAGAATTTAGGTTACTTCGGTATCTTAGTTATTTTAAATAACGCTGCACTAAACATCATAGTGCATATCATATGATATGATTATTTTATATTGTTCAGGCAAATACACAGAAGTTGGGCTCTGAGGCATCTTGGTAGTTTTACTCTGAAGAAGGTTCATTCTGATTTCCCAAGTGCCTTCACCGATTTCCATTTTTCCCACATCTTAGCCAATGGAGTTGTGTTATTTTGATGTAAGTCATTTTCATGGATATATAATGATAGCTCACTGTGGTTTAGATTTGCCTTTCCCTCCTTATATGAGGGAGTTGTTGTTTATAGGCCATCTTTGTAATTTCATTGGGAGAAACTGTATTCACATCTTCAGCCCATTTTTAAATTGGATAGTTTTCTATTTTAATGTCAATTTAGATGAGTACTTTATAAACTTTGAATATTAAGTCCTTATTTTAGGTGTAATGTGCAAATATCTTCTCAAATTAACTAGAATGGCATTTTGATTTGCATATGTTTTATTTCTTTGTGCAAAGGCTTTTTAATTAGATATACTCTCAATTGCTTATTATAGTTTTATGTTCTTGCCTTTGGAGTTGAGACTCCAAAGATATCTCTATCACTGATACCATAGAATATTATAACCTATGTTTTCTTCTGGTTTATTATGATTATGGATCTTCTATACAAGTCTTCAACCCATTGTCAGTTTATTTTAGTGTATGTAGTTTGAGCAGCCTAGTTTTACTCTTTTCCATGGACCTTTCCAGTTTTCTCAACACCATTTGTTAAAGACATTTTCCTTTGTTCACCCTAATGTCAGGACTCCTTTGCCATATATTTGGTGTCAGTATATTCATGGATTTATTTCTAGGCTATAAATTCTGCTCCTTGTCCATATGTCTATTCTTATTTAATTAACATTTTTAATAGTTGTTGCTTTATAATTTAAAATTGAATAATGTGATGCTTTAATTTTTCTTTTTTTCTTCAAAATTGTTTTAGCTATTTGTGAACTTTTGTGGCTCCACATACATTTTACTACTTTATGTTCTTGTTCCTTGAAAAATAACATTGGAAATTTGATAGAAATTGCACTGAATTTGTATATTGCTTTTAGCAGAATGATCATTTTGACTGTATTAATTCTCTCCATTCTTGATCATGGGATCTTTGTGTCTTTATAATTTTAACAGTGCCTCATAATTTTGATTCTATATATGTTTTAAATTTTATGCTAAATGTATTCCTAGATATTTCATTCTTTTGAGGGGACACAGAATTCTGAGGAACTTGATTAGGTACTGCTGGTGTCTCAGAACTGACACAAAAAGCGGGTTACTGCTGAGGTTACAAAGTATTATTGGTTTTAGATACTCAGGAAAGGAAGTTTCTTCTTTCTACACCATACTTCCAGTCACTTTCTAGCATCCTCCATAGCTGACTCTGCAATAGCCCAGAGTTCTACCTTGATTAACTAAATTCTAAAATATAAGAGCAATAATCTGATAACAAATAGTAATCTCATGGTACTGAAATATACAAGAGTTTGTCACCCATTAATAACTGATTGATAGAATGATTTGTAAGATATGTAAGTAGGTAGGTAGCGAGATGGACATCAATACAGTAGGGATTTCATCTGTTCTCGTTATCATTATGTCTCCTTCTACTGAAATGCACCCAGATACAAAAATGATTGCAAAAAAACTCACAAACTCATGAACATATTATAAATACTTGAATCTAGTTTCTTATTTAATTTTTCATAATAACATTTCCCAATGTTATTAAAATGCTTTCTGAAAATGTAATACCAGTGTTGCTTATGAACACACTATTACTTAGTTTTCAATTTGCCTTTATAATAATTGCACTGTGACTGATAAATGCACACATG
Organism: Uropsilus gracilis; assembly: GCA_004024945.1. Lineage (NCBI taxonomy): Eukaryota > Metazoa > Chordata > Mammalia > Eulipotyphla > Talpidae > Uropsilus > Uropsilus gracilis. The sequence goes on from PVHY01015846.1 coordinate 12,067, forward strand.
CAAAATATCTAAATATTTTCATCTGAATTTTCAGTTATAAAAGTCCAACTTTAGAATCACAGCACACATATACAACATCCATATACACAGATACACACTGAGATAAAAATATACACTATTTCACCACACTTATTATGCATTATGAACATGCATTATGCATTATGGACATAATGCATAATATAGGTACTTTGTAAATCAAATAATGTTTATAATAGCCATTATTTTATGCTCTTAAAATGGTCTCATAAAATCTTAGTTTTGATAGATTATCTTTGTGATAATAGACATTAGGATTAGCATAATTTTCACAATCTATAAAGTGAAACAACAATGATGCCTATTTCTTGGATTTGTATTTGTGGTTAAACTAGTTGACACACACAGGGTACTTAACAAAGTAATTGAAACATAGTATCAGTTTATTTAACTTAAGTTCAGATTTTTAAAATCGTTTCAATAGACATGAAACATTAGATGTGGTGTTTTTCACTTACAGTTAAAACTATTTCTATTACAAAGACAATTAAAATAGGTTTAAGGTGCCTATAGTTTTAGAAAAAAGTAAGCTATGAGTAATAAATAGGTCATACAAACAATATACTATTTACACTGTGACTTATTTAATAGTAAGTAATCTTATTTGACAGTGTATTATATGCCTTTTTTCATTTTTTCTGAGATTACGCTTTTTCAATTAAAAACATTACATTTCAAACATCAAAACTAGAACAAGGCTGACAGTCTTTGTTGTGGAAGGATTAATGATAAGACTAAAAGTGTCCCCGATTTAATGTAAAGGGAAAGCCCTCATTAGTCTCTCATAGTTTAAACTAGGTTCTATCTCACACCACAGTATAGTGTGAGGCTACAAAGGCAGTTGGCCCTGAGTGCATAGGATTTGATGTGATACCTTCTTTAGATTAGAATCAGAACTCTTCACCTTCATAATTCTGATGCCTGTTACCAATGATTCTTTTTCATTGTTTGAATAAAGATGCTTTGTCTAAACCCTGCAAAGTATATCCTTCATGAAGTATAAATCAAATTTGAAATTTAAACTCATTCATAAAATAATAATGTTTGTTTATCAAAGTGGAAAGCAAAGCACAAATGAAATTATGAGCATGAGCTTCCCTTGGCCTCCAATTTATCACCCAGGCTATCCTTTTTGACTTTAAAGGCACAGTTTAACAATGACATGATCAATATGATTCCTCTAAGTAAGTTGAATTTTTACTTGTGTCAAACTACAAATGGATAGTGTTGAGGATCACATATTACTCACAACCCAGAACACCATGTAAGCTTATACTGCCAGAAAAATAAGATACCATTTTCCTCTATTTTAATCTTATGTAGATCCATTTAAACATATACCTGTTTTTTTATATTGTTGTAATGAACTCAATCTTAATTAATGTAGGGGCCAGCTATACTTTTCCTACTTGATGCAAGTATCTCCCCCAATAAGAAAACAAAAGATCATGTTAATTTGTCATTTGTCAAAAATCATGCAATTTGTCAATTTGGGGTAGGATGATAGACACAAGTTGTTGACTTAAACTTTTTACTATTCTATCTAAACAACTCCTCCCATCATCATTCATTATGATCCTTGAGACTCAGGATCATTCTTGACCAGGGACTTGAGGAAAGATGTTAAGTTATTTATGAAAAAAAAAGGCAAATTTTGGAGGAAAATGTTAATGCAGTCTAGTTAAAAAATACATTTGCATTTTCTAAAAATATTTAAGATAATGGATATAAGGAACTAAAACTATTAGAGACAGATAAGTAATTTGAAGATACAGAAAAGAAAGTTAACAAGATACTGACTTTCTCTTAATTTTAAGAACTGAGTTTAGGAAAGAAATATAAAATAAAAGTCATGTTCCATGACTGAAGGAATTTGGGAACAGTTATATAACAATTTAATGATGTGTCATACTTATATTGATTTTAACTGTAGCACCTTCGTAAATTATTTCCAAAATAAACATTGGGGTTTTAATGTAGATTACACTAAGAGGAAATCAAGAATTTAATTTTTCCTTGTTTTTTTTTTTTTTTTTTTTTAACAACTGAGCTCATGTTTATGTTTTGTACTACTACTACTAAGCTTGGCACTGATAATTTAGATTTTTGAAACAAATTTATATCAATTTAATTACTTATGTTAGTTGGATTCAATATTAACAGTATTTATAGTTCAATTTGCAAATTCAATCTAATCTTACATTGCTTTTACTGCTATCAGGTTTCTCATGAGTGCAAGCATTAGAGAAGACTGTTGGTCCCACAAGGCACTTAAATAGAAGAGGGACTTTTGAGCTTACAATAATCCATGGCTAAGTGAATCATGGCAAGTATCTTTTAGGTTTCAGATGCTTAAAGCAATTATACATTCATGAATAATTTGAAAGATGGAGGTCAGGCAAGCATCAGGGGTTCAACTGGATGAACAAAACATATTCAGTCAGTTTAAGAATAGAAAAACTATACTTCCTTGTAACCATTCATTCAGTATAAAACCATAGGCAAATGTGCCACAGTCAGAACCACTAGGAAGGACCTAACCCAAGAGAACAGATTTGGAAAGTATCAGCAGGTGGCGCTAACAGGTATACAAAATTAAGCTTTATTCTCTAGCTCTGTGTGTTAATAGGGGGTCCTTCATGACTACACCTCTGTATCTAGTTACCTTTGTATATTTGTATCTGTAAGGGACCTGAAGTTGAGGTAGAATTAAAAAAATATATTGGTTATGTTTGCAAACTGGACTAAAATTGTGTTGTGATTCTTGAATTTGCTGACATATATTATATAATTAATCCAATTTACTTCAAAGTATCTAGATTTATTTCCCTAAAAATTACTAGGTCACAAAAGAACCAACTTGCTTATTTTTTTTAACTCAGATCTAAAGATAACTCCAGTTACATTACACCAAAACTCAAATCATTGTTTCAAATTTGGAAATCTTTGGAAGTTTTCAAATGCACACTATTTTAAATTTTCTATTTAGAAAGCTGATTTAATCTTGAAAAAATATTTCGCATCTGATTCCATTTGTGGATCTATCATATAACCATGCTTAATTAAATCTGACAACTCAAAGGAGCCCACGTAGGTTTTTGTTTGTTTCTTTGTCTAATTTTTTTTTTTTCTTTTGGCTTTTTAATTTGTTTTCATAACTAAGAGCTTACTACATTAGCAGACCTGAGAGTTTTCTAGGCTCAAATCAACTCTCCCATGGCATATGGCTCAATATTTTGAAGTTTAAACAGTTATTTATCCTACAACATAAAGTTTTATATTTTCTACAAGACCCTGAAACTTAATTTGTGTGGTACTTCCATGGCATTCGTTCACTTTAGAAAACACATTTGTCTCCTTTATTTTTAAAACCATTTTATTTCACTAATAATGGATTTGTATATTCCCTTCAGTGAATATTACATGTATATAGTGGAACAACAAGGACAAAAATTTTAATCCCAATTTCTGAAAATTACCCCATTTGAGAAAATGGATATTTGAGGCTACTTATTCACACACAATTTACTTCCAAAAGTTTTACTTCTATTTCATATATTAAGATATAGGTTCAAATACACACATTTTTAGATATCATATATTCCTCATATTTTTTCTTGACCGAGTTTTGTTAATAATGTACCCTTCCGCTTTTATTGAGCTAACATTTAAAAATTCACATAAAAGGACAATGCTATGCCAATCTATTGCTGAAAGCATCATATGTTATATAGTCCAATGACATTTCAAAATGGAAAAGTGCAATGAAAGATTTGTAGAATTAGCAAAAGTTGAAATTTCAAAAATCCAGTGAAATGGCCACTTCCATATTTCAAATGATGACTATTGCATGCTCCATTGTGTTTTCCAGATCCTTGGTTTATTAAAAAATGCCAAGACCAACTTCAATTTTAAACCACACCATACAAATGTAGCTGAATAACAAAATTAATTTAGTATTTGATAGTTGATATATATATATATATTTTTTTTTTTTTTAAATTTTTTTTTTGAGACTAGGTCTCGCTGTTTTTGCCCGTGGAACCGCAGGCTCTTGTTGCCCAGGGTACCACAGACTCAAGCAATCCCCAGCCTCAGCTTCCCAGGTAGCTGGGATTATAGGCACGCGCCACCACACCCAGCTGTATTTTTTTGGAATAGGTTTCGCTACGGGCCCCAGGCCAGATTCGAACCGCGATCCCTGGCCCTGGCTGCTTCATAGGCTGAAGCTTACAGGCACGAGCCACCGTGCCTGGCCTAGAAATCATTTTTAAAAAGCTTAGTGTATATATAAAAAAATGGACAAGTGTTGGAGAGGATGTGGAGAAAAATGGGTACTCATACAATGCTGATGGAGTCGCATTGCACTCTTACAATGCAAACTGGTCCAGCCACTATGGAGAGCTGTGTGGAGAAACCTCAAACAACTGAAAGTGGAACTACCAATGGAGTCTGCAATCCCCCTACTGGGAATGTACACAAAGGGTAAAAAATCACTAATAAAAATGGACACCTGTACTCACATGTTTATTACAGCACTATTTACAATATAGCCAAGATATGGAAACAACCCAAATGCTCCAAAACTGATGAATGACTGAAAAAGATGTGGTAAATTTACTCGATGGAATATTATGCATCAATCGAAGAAAAGCATGTCATTTGCAGCAATGTGGATGAAATTAGCCAGAAAGAAAAAGAGAAATACGGGATGGTTTCACGGGATGGTTTCCCCTATACAGGGGAAACAGAAAGACAAATGGACAAGAAAAATTTAAAACTGCCAACAGAACTGAAGCATAGATCAAGGGAGGGGGAGGATTGTAAAGTCAGGAAGGGGGAGGGCACAAGAGCTAAAGAAGGTGCATGGTGAAAAGGTGATGGGAGAATATCAGAATAAACGAAGATGTAATATTTATATATGTGTTTTTATACACATAACTTGCAATCAAAAAAGTAATAATTACAAAAAATACAAATAATAATATAAGGTATAAAGAGCTGATTGTGTTCTAGGTAAAAGTTTTCTAAATGTTAGTCATTCTTGAATTTTTACAGATTCTGCTATAGACTCAAATAATATATTATTATTTACCTAATATTTATAAATTGCTTCATTTTAAATTAAAGTACATTTATTTGAAAACATTTTAACTGCCTTAAATGCAAAGAAATTCAAACAAAAATAATTTAAAACTTCTGTTATTTACTAGAAGCATTTGGCCTCCAGAGACCTTTATAAAACTTGTTCTCTTGATTTTATAAAAGAAATTTTATTGCTCATTGTAGAATATGGTAAAGGTTTAATAAAAATAAACTAGTAACTTCCTCTTGACTACAAAACATATTGAAAGAAAGAAATGTCTAATGAAGGGATTTAATGTTATTTAATGCTTTGGTTTTCTAAATCTATTCTTCACATGTAAAAGAAAAACAGTTCTATTAAGAAAGGCGTGCAAACAGTTGCAGAACATCAAATACCTAAAATACTTTTAAATAGGACTGCACAATTTGCTTTAAAATTGCTAAAATATAGCATACGAGAGTAAACATTAAGAATATATTGACTGCTTGATTTTTTTGTCTACCTTTTTACTTGTTTGGTTCAGATGATATTAATACCATTTCCCCACCAAAATATCCTCGTATATACATATGCAGTTCATGTAGATAAGTGCAATTAAGGTACATAAATTAGGAGAAAAAACACCATGATAGATTTGATGACATGAAAAAGGAATGACACATGAATGAAGAAAAGTCAATTTATAAGTGAACAGATATAGAGTGAAATTTGAAGCAATGGTAACAATGCTAGTCATTCATGACGGTAACAATAAAATAACTTATTTATGAACTTATAAAATGTTTGGAAATAGAAATTTTATAAATAATGGCACAGGAATTTAAGATATCTTATCAATTTACAAATGTTCTTATGTTGGTTTACAACATTCTATCTATGATTCAGAAGTATAGGATCACACCTCTTCAGATGCATGTTATCACAGCACAACCACCACTAAGGGATCCACAATCCTTTGCCATAGACAACTTGGCAACCTATACACTTTGTTACTCTTCCTCTGGTAGCCTCAAATATATAGTCAGATTTCTAGGGTTTGCTTTGATTTGGTTTAGTTTGGTCCCTAGGTAACAGCCCCATGCCCACCCCATTCCATATATAAATGTAACTTCTGGTATTTGACTATACATTTTAAATGATTTCCTTTAGTTTTATTCCCACTAGGTTTTATCCACATTGTTGTAAATAGCAAGAATTCATATTTTTGTAGTTTCTTTGTGTTCCATTGTGCATATATATGCATATATATAAATGAATATATACATATATCACATCTTCTTGACCCACTCATTTGTGATTGGTTGCTGAGGTACTTTGCACAACAAAGCAGTGCATACATCATTTCAAACTGTGTTTTCACATTCTTTGGGTAGATATCTAAGAGTGGAATTGCTAGTCTATAGGGTAAATCTATTTTTTAATATTTTGCAACCCTTCCATATTGTTTCCACAGGATAGAACAAACAAAGTTAGAATTTCTCTGCCAAGTTTCAGAGAAATAATTCAAAACAGAATTTTGCCTACATTTATTGAGAAAAAAAGTCAATATATCACATCATTTTAGTATAAGGTATACTATGCTCTCATACACCCACACCCACACACAGCAAGTTGATTTCCACAATAATGCTATATTTAAGTCATCTTACACAACTATAATTTGTGTTTGTGTGGTAATTTTTTAAAAAATCTCTAATTTCTTAGCAACATTCAAATATACAATAGGGATCATTAATTACAATCACCATGTAGTACATTGTCACCAGAAATTATTCTTATAGCTGGTCGTTTGGGAAATTTGACAGCAATGCAATGAACCCTTTCCTCATCCCATCACTTGCCCCTGGCAGTCTGTTCTCAATTTCTAGGAGTCTGTTTTTTCTTAGTTTCTGCCTATAAGAGAGATACACTATCTTTGATTTATTCCCCTCACTGTAACACCCTCAAGATTCACCATATTGTTACAATTGGTAGAAATTTATTCAAATAGTTGAATACATGGATGCAGTGGTAGTGGGAAAACTATGGGGCTACACTTGAGGGGAGAAATTAAATTCTGTCCAAAATTAATCATGTAAAAGCAAATAAACAGCTGAATAATACCTCACTACACACATACACACACACAGACACACACACAAAGAACTTTCTATCTATCCATGTATCTATCTGTCTATCTGTCTTCCATTTCACAACTATGAACTCAAGTTGCTTCCATGTCTTGGTTATTATGAACAATGCTGCAATAAACATGGGGGTTCAGATACCTCTTCAAAACAGTGATTCCATTGTTTTTTGATATATACCCAAAAATAAAATTGTTGGAAGATGAATAGTTCAACTTTAAATTTCTGAGGAATTTCCATGAGTTTTTCTCAAGAAATTTTAATCCATTTTAAATGCAAAAATAAAACCCATAATTTTATAGAACTTTGATAAATAGTTGTCAAATATTTACACTTCAGAAATTTTCCTAACCCTTATTTCACAGGTTTTAAAATCCTTTAAAAAGCTAAAAATAGTGTTGCAGATCTAGTTTTAGAAATATCAATAGGTTTTTAACATATGTATAATTATGCAATTGTTATAAAATCTCCAGTAGACTTAGACAGATTTTTATTTGTGTTCTACATCTCCTTAGCTTAATATCTTTACATATATTTTAGAATACCTTCAATCTGTATTACTTTTCAATATCAGTTTATCCCATAGAGTTTTCATTTTATATCTAGTCTTCCTGTTTTGTCAGCTTATCTTCTGTTTTGTTAATTATTTATGCAAGATCATATAAATGTTCATGGACCTAAATCTCCTCTCAGTCGATGTGACTTTGGAATAATAAAGCCTGAAAATATAGAAATGTTTATTTGGGAAATAAAGAAATTTAGAAAAATATTAAGTTCTTCATTTTATATAATAGGAAAACACTTGTTCTTGACTAACAATCAAAATCTTTATATAATTTCAGGACAAATTTTATTTTTACTTCATCATAGCTAACTCAGTACTAATTTGGACTTGAACCTCATGAATACTGAATGTATATGCTTTTGACTAAAAATATAAACACATAGTGAACTAAGTCAATGTAATATAATGATGATATTTAGTGAATCTGTAAATCAGTAGCAAAATGAAAAATGATGAGGTAGTGAGGTGGTACAGTTCTTTCTTTAACCCCATAGGGAACAATTTAGCATATTTACTGAAATGAGTGATTCAGTGTAAACACAGATTACTCCATTATACTGACACATCTAAAATCAGTTTACTTGAAACATCAAAAGGAAGACTATTTAAATGGTCTACATTTAATACAAAAAATAATAAAGGTTATCTTTTTGTTTCATTTAGAAACTTTGATCTTTTCATTTTATGCACAGTTGTAGAACTATTGCATAATTAAATATAAGGATTTGAGGTCTTCTAGATCAGGGTTCAAATCCTGGTTCTGTCATTTATGGAGTAAACTTAGAAATATAAGTGTTTCAACCTTACCTCATTAACTGTAAAATTCAGATAATTATGCAACGTGAAATTGTTGCTAATTTAAATAATATGCAAACTCCTGCAATCAACAAATAGAAACTAATTTTATTATTTAAGATAGCTCACATTATTAATTTCCTTTAAATTTCATCTTTCTCTCCCTCTGGGAGTTAGAATTATTTTATGAATCTTTTATTACCATAGGAGACTATGATCTGAGCTTTACACAACTATTTTTCAAGTCCATTATCAGAGAAGTTTAATCACTTTACTTTTCTAGTGAATCTCATGTTGAACACCAATTTTTGAATAAACAGGATATGTAAATGAATATTTCAACATTCTACTATTTTCCCTATTTATTTAACGTCTACTTTTGTCTTACCATGTTGAAAGACAAGTTCAATGAATTTTACTTGGAAAGGAATTAGCAAGCATTGGATCATTATTCTTAGCAAGTACACACTGCCTCAAGCATGCTTATCTATTTACTTATTTAGTTATATTTACTGAGATAATGTTGACTTTCAAACAGTATATGTTCTGGGTATAGGTTTATACCTCTACCGATATGAATTATTTCATTATATCTATCACCAAAGTCCCACTCATTCTCCACTGGACTCCTATCTTCCATTGCTTCTACCCCATTACACTCCCCATCTTATATATATAGTCATCATCAAAAGTGCTTTACTACCCTCTGTTTTCACCCCTACCTACTTCCTCTTATTTTCCTATCCTCTTGGAGGTCTCAGACCTATGATCAGCTTTCAAGGTTTGTCTTTGTTTGACCCTGTTTGGTTTCTGTAAATTCCACTTGTAAGTAAAACCATATATTATTTATCTTTCTCTTTCTGACTTATTTTGTTTAGCATAATCTTTTCCAGTTCTATTAGTGTTTTTGCAGTTGACATCTATTTATCTTTAACAGTTGAATATTATTGTGTTTGTATGTGTGTGTGTACACTATATCTTTTGATCAATTTGTTTTGGGGCATTCAGGTTATTTCCACAGTTTTGGCTATTGTAAATATTGCTCAATGAATGTAGGAGTGCAGGGTTTGTTTGTTTGAATCAGAGTTTTTGTATTATTTTCTAGATGTCTAGGGGTGGAATTGTCAGGTCATATGGCAGGTCAATTTTAAGTTTTTTGAGGAATTCCACACAACTTTCTGTATGGACATGACCACTCCATATACCCACCAACAGTGTAAGAAGATTCATTTATCCACACCTTTACCAGCATGTGTTGCTGCTGCTGCTGCTTTTTTTTTTTTAAGTAAAAAAAAAAAAAAAAAAAAGATGTGAGGTGGTAGCTCACTGCAGTTTTGATTTGCATTTTCCTGATAATGGCTTTATATGTATGTTTGACATCTCCAGGTCTTTGGAGAAGTACATATTTAGCTCTTTTACCCATTTTTTGACCAGGCAGTTTGTTTTGCTTTTACTGTGTTGTACACTCCCATTGTACCTCCTCTATATCAACTTTTGTGATATATATGATTTGTAAATATTTTCTTCCACCTAGTAGAATGTTTCTTTGTTTTGGTTACAGTTTCATTCACCTTACGGAGCTTTTAGATGTCGTGCCAGTCATTTATATTTTCTTTTGCTTCTCTTGTTGCTTAAGGTGAGTCTGCAAAGATGTTTCCAAAGATTATGTTGTGCAGTGATTTGTCTGTGCTTTCTTTTCAGGAACCTTTGAATTGACTGAATTTTAACAATCTAGACTGAACTAAGTTTGGTTTAAGTCTAAGTTGCATGCTAGTGTCAGGTATGTATGCCATGCATCTTACCATTTATGAATGACTGAGCTTTTTAAGACTTTTCTGTTCATGATGATGCCAGAATCAAAAGATAAGTTCCTCATCACTAAGTCATGATCCAAATCTTTGCCAGTGCCATACCATACAATTGGATAAAGCACATAACATGGTAAGCCTAATATTTAGAAGAGAAATAAGACCCTCTCCCAGTAAGATTAGATAAAGTTACATAGCCAAGGCCAACCATTTCCCCAGGCAAATGGGGAAAAGAACGATTAGTAGGTTAAATTTTAGCTGCCAAGTCTATGACTGTAAACTGGGCATGGTGGCTCGTGCCTGTAAGCTTTAGCCTATGAAGCGATTGGGGCTAGGGATCGTGGTTCGAGTCCCACTTGGGCAACACAGCGAGAACTAGTCCCAAAAAATAGCTGGGCTTGTTGGTGCACGCCTGTAATCCCAGCTACCTGGGAAGAACTGAGGCTGGGGATTGCTTGAGTCTGTGGTACTCCGGGCAACGGGAGCCTGTAGTTCCATAGGCAAAAATAGCGAGACCTAGTCTCAAAAACAAAATAAAATAAAATAAATACCAAGTCTATGACTGTATACTACGCATGTATATACAATCCTTGCTAAAGGACAAAATGTATTGATTCACTGTCATTGAAATAATAGGTAAATCTTTCAAATCAAGAATTCTAACTAGTATAATAAAAAAAGATAGTGAAATTAAAAAGATTGGAGAAGTATCTATCTTTGACCAAAGCACAGGAGAGAGAATCATCCAAAGTATCAGAATAAAGACACCTTATGTTTCACCACATAAAAACAGGTAAGAATATGCATCATATGTAAATATTATCCAAGTGAAGGTGTCTTATAGAGGATTTTAAAAAGAGAGATTATTTTAAAGACCCACTTTTCTCCTATTCTAATTTTATACTGTGAACTTGCTTGCAAATACAAAGTTACAGAATGATTTTTATCAGTATTTTTTAGCAAATAAATAGTTTCTTTGTCATAAATAGTTTCCAGTCTATTTTTATGGGGGACTCATTTATTTATTACATGTTTTTATGGTTGGACATTGTTCTAGTGCTCAAATTTGCATTTGTTTGCTCCTGTTCTGTTTGTAATTAAATACAAAGCGAGAACAATACAGATACCCTGCAGTTTTCAAGCAATTTTCTGTTATTTTTCTTCTGCTGTGTTATTATTAGTCTTCATTAAGGATTAAGTAAATGATGGATTCATTTCAAAAGTATCTTGATTTTCAGTATTTTAAAGTTTATACATTAGAATTAAAAAATCAGTCATTTGCATCAATGTCATTATAGTGTTTTCAATCAGTCTTGCAAATTTGTTTTTCCTGAAGGAAGTTTGAACAAATTTTCTTCCTGAAACCATGGTAAGCTATAGACAGCTCTCTCCTCCATAGAGATTCTATTAGAGTGAACAGAATACTACTGTGGTTTAAAGATCATAATTCACATACTTGAAGCAATTGTGGCTGTATATAAGCCACATCACTTAGATTTTCTTTGAGATACCCTAATTTCTTAAGTGAAGACAAAGAGTTTGCTGTCCCTACTTAGACTTAGTAAAAATCTCATAAGAATGTAGACATGGAGAATGGACTCCATATAGGCTTCAGGAATTTCCACTTTTCACAGTAGATGATTCAGATTTAAGGTGTTAAATCCCACCCTCCCCCCCAACTTGTGTAATTTGGTTGTTGGCTTGTTTTGACTTTTCTTCATGGCTTTTTATCTTTCCCATGTCCCATATAATAGTGAAACCATTTGGTTTTTATCTTTTTTTTTGGACTTGTTTCTGCTAATATGATTTCTTCTAAGTCCATCCATGTTATCATAAAATCATCCAATTTGTCATTTTTAATTGATGAGTAATATTCCATAGTGTATATGTACCACATCTTTTTTATCCAGTCATCTGTTTTGGGACATTTTGGTTGCTTCCATATCCTTGCAATTATAAATATGTTGCAATTAACATCTGGGCACAGCTGTCCCTTTTACAAGCATGGAGGTCTCCTTAGGGTACATTCCCAAGAGAGCAATTGCTGGGTCAAATGGCAGTTCCATTTTCATTAATTTGAGGGTCTTCCACACACCTTTCCATGGAGGCTGGACAAGTTTACATTCCCACCAGCAGTGTAAGTGTCCCCTTCTGGCCACATCCTCACCAGCATTTGTTGTTGCCCATTTTATGAATGTGCGCCATTCTGACTGGTGTAAGGTGGTATCTCATTGTGGTTTTGATTAGCATTTCCCTTATTGATAGTGACATTGAGCAATTTTTCATGTGCCTCTTGGCCATTTGTATTTCCTCTTTGGAGAAGTGTCTTTTTAGTTCTTCTCCACATTTTTTGATTGGGCTTCTTGTTTTTCTTTTATTTAGTTGTGTGATTTCCTTGTATCTTCATTATTAAACCCTATCACTCTTGTGGAGGGAAAATTTTTTTTTTTTCCCATTTGGTTGGGCTTCTTTTTGTTTGTTCTGTTGTCTCTTTTGCTGTACAGAAGCTTTTTAGTTTGTTGTAGTCCCATCTGTTTATGTTTTCCTTCATAATTTTGCCATCTGTAGATTTTTCCAGAAAGAGATTTCTGAATTATACTTCATGGAGGGTTTTTTCCAAGTTTTTTTTTTTTCTATGTATGCTATGGTTTTGGGTCTGACATCTAAGTCTTTTATCCATTTTGAGTTGATTTTTGTACAAAGTATTAGGATGTTGTCTTGGTCCATTTTTTTTGAAGGTCTTAGTCCAATTTTCCACAATTTATTGAAGAGGCTATCTTAGTTTCAATGTAAGTTTTCCCCTCCTTTGTCAAAGATTAGTTGACTATATATGTGTTGTTTTATTTCCTAGCACTCAATTCTGTACCATTGGTCTGATTGCTGTTGTACCAGTACCACAGTGGAGGAATGGTTAGGCCTCCATTCTCTCTCTTTTTTTTTTTTTTTTTTTGGCCAGGAGGCTTTTTGACATTCAAGGTCTTTTGTTATTCAATAAGAACTTCTGTAATTGGTTTTCTATCTCTTTAAAGAATGTCATTGGAATTTTTATAGGGATTGCTTTGAATCTATAGATTGCTTTTGGAAGAATGGCCATTTTGATTATGTTAATTCTTCCAATCCATGAGCAGGGGATGTCTTTTCATTTCCTTATGTCTTCTTCTATCTCTTTTAGCAGTGTTTTAAAGTTTTCTTTGTATAGATCTTTCACGTGTTTTGTTAGGTTTATTCCCAGGTATTTAATTTTCTTTGGTGTGATGGTAAATGGAATGGCTTGTTTAATTTCTTCTTCTTCTTTTTCATCTTCTTCTTGGCTTTTTGTATATACAACCAACTTTTGTGTGTTGATTTTATATCCGGCTACCTTACTGAACTGGTTTATTATTTCAAGTAGTTTTTCTGTAGAATTTTTTGGGCTCTCAACATAGAGAATCATGTCATCTGCATATAATGATAGCTTCAGTTCCTCTTTTCCTATTTGTGTCTCTTTTATTTAGAAAGGGACAACATCTACCCATGAAGTATCAAGTTTGTTGACAAAATTTGGTGGTCATACATTAAAGCTGTCAAAGCCTAAGTGGAACAGGAAAATACCCTCTGTATTGGCACACATTATTCAAAACTTATTTAATGACATTAACCTGAAGAACTAAGACTTTAAGTATATATATTTTAATAATGTGGACCAAATTTGCTCCTTCATTATGTTCACATAACTGAGTACCCTATTAGCAATGAAGAGTCAGAAAGTCATCTATAAATGGACATCTGGAAGAGGAAGGTGTCAAAAATAATTGCACCCCAGTTAAATGAACACCTTATTCAAGACTATTGCAGCTGTAGGAAAGACAACTTCACTGGAGGAAGAAACAGGAGAGAGTTCAGCTTTGTGGTGATTTAGTAAAAAAGTACTTACTGGAAGACTTTAGGGAGAGATGGTGGTCAAAGTGATTAGACTTTCTCTGTAGCAGACTGCCTATTATCTAAATTAAGCTACTACCCACACTCAGGGTCAGAAATTTAGGGTAGCTAACATTCTTGAGCGTTATCTTTCAAAGTGTTAGTTCCAGGTCCTTGGGAATGACATTCCTGAGTTTTAAATCCCTCTGGAGACTCCATGGGCCAGTAGAATTTACAGTAGCAAGCTTTCTCAAGTAACACTAAGAAAAAGGAAGTCCAGAGGCCTATAGTCTGCATGAAATCTCTCTAAAGTCAGAGTTGAGGGGAACTTTAAGGTCATCAAGATCAGATAAAGACATTGGTTTAAATAGTATATTCAGAGTAGAAGAAACCAAGGCATATATAAAGAATAAATAGAGGCATGGACTTATGTCCTATGTGTTATGCATTATAAAGTACAAAGGACAATAGGTTATTATCTTTGGGGAATTTACTTTTAGGGAAGAATACACACACACATACAAACTTCACAACATGGAAAAACTGTAATAATTTTTAAACAAAAATGTAGAAACAAAGAGTTAATCATTCTCATGATGGTTTCATGAAGCTGGGAAAGTTTCATATAGCATAGTTAATTAAAATTTGGTGAGAAGCATCAAGAGAATGAAATTATATTGTACAAAATGTTATAATGAAAATAGACTTTTAAAAATAAAATATAAAACTTTGAGAGTCTATGAAGGAAACCTACTTTAACATCACTCTTTACCTAATTTTTAAGTTTCCATGGAGTCCAAGATGCAATAGTATTTCAGCCATTATATATGAAAGGAAAATAGAAACTAAGCCTTCAAATCACATAGGAACACACAAGCTCACTAGCATATACATAAATAATTACAAGAGGAAAATTTGGGTGTATAATAATTGTAAATATCATGAAGTAATCAGACATGAAAGTAGAGATAATGGTGACTTTATGTCAGAAGAGGCTTCAAAGCAATTTGAAACATACAGAGGAGAACAAAAGGTGTTTATAGTACTGTGCTGACAAATCAAAGTTAAATCAGGTAACAAAATAAGCAAGCAAATACTTAAGTAAGCTTACAAATGGGAACAGCTGTCCATTTAAATCCAGCCACTCATCAGATTTGTCCCAGCCTGCACCAGCAGTAGCAAAATCATACTGCATTTAAAAAGAGGTAAAAACAGATTTATTCACTTTGGAAAATACAAAATAGACAAAAGTCTCTGAGGGTACAAGGAACCCCTTTGGTAAACTTACCACATAGTCCAGTCTCTAGTTCAAATGCTACTTGTGGTTCTTCAGCAATGTGTGTCCACAAAATGGCAGCTGTCCCACTTTTAAGACAAATGAAGAAACTAAGATGGCCTAGTTAAACCTCCTCCAAAGGCACAGTTATTCACTTCAAGTCAAATGAAGAAACTAAGATGGCATCATCAATCCTTCTCCAAAGAAACAGTTCCAGCATTCTTTTAACTTCAACTTAGAGCAACCTGAAACCACCAAGACTCACTTAAAACAGCAAAGTAGCAACCACTTCAAACATCTCATGATGAAAACAGCAATATTCCAAGTTCTATTCAGGTCTTTAGACAATACCCAAGCTTCACAGTTTCAAAGTTTAAACAAGTTTTCAAGTACCACATTTCCAATTCAGCTTAGGCAAGTCACAAGTTTCTCCAGAATGCTTCCCCATGCTCCTCACGGGCCCGGGAAGCCCACAGCCTGGCTTCCTTCCCTGCCCTGCTGCTACACATGGCAGCATCAGCTCTGAGTCCTCCAGTCTCCTTGCTGCTCCTCTGGTCTCTCCAGCTTTCTTTTCGTAAATCTACAACCATGCTCCTTCTTAAATTCCCTCTCTCTGTTCCTCTCATAAGAAATCAAGTTTCCATCCACCAGGGTAAAATGACAGCCATCCTAATGCAGCATTACTTTGTTGGGGTCATGGCCCCCCAATTTCACCACAAAAAAAGCAGAGAAATAAACAAACAGTGGGGTAGAAAAAGATTTAAGTAGTGATACTCAAAGACAATTTTAATTTTTGCTTCATTCTCCATATAGATCAAAGTGATTATCTTCAAGTTATAAATGAGATCATGTTAATTCTCTCTCCTAGTCATTTTGGCTTATTTTACTTTAAATAAATTAAAAATAAAATTTTAAACATCTAAAATAACAGATATTTTCATATTTTTCGCAACTCCAACTTAAACACTTTCTTGTTACAATTTTCATGTTCATTGATGTGCTTTCAGTTTTAGAAGGCACATCATCCAGTCTCAAACAACTAGATTCTCTTCATCTTTCAGTTCACAGAATTAATCTCATTTCTCAACAGATACATTTCAAAAACATCCTATCAAAGTTTCTCCATCATCATATTCTCAGTCACACCATAATAAGATTATAGTGTACAAAATTGTATTCTACAAAATAATATAATGAAAAATTTTATATAACTTCTGACTTGAATGGATCAAAATGTGTGATATATAACCATTGAATATGTGTATTTTTTCTCTGAAAAAGGAATATGTTAAGCCTTTCTCTATGATATTCTGAGTCAGTTTTTCCTAGCATTGTCTAAAGTCAGTGAGGTGTGTGTGTGTGTGTGTGTGTGTGTGTGTGTGGAGGGGGGGTGATAAGGAGGATATATCATATAACATAGTAATATTTTTATTTATATTTATAAAAACAAACAAAATACTGAAAAATCAAAACAGAAACTAATAAAAATGTTTACCTAGAAAGGAAAGAAAAATAATTCAAAAAATCCTTGAAGATTACAATAATTGAAGATCACAATACTTTGCACAGAAATTGTTAGTTTTGTGCAGGTTTAACTTCCACCAGTTTGCAAAATTATTTGCATACATACATGATGTATGTACATTAACTTCACATTTGTATTCCCAGTGGCTAACATATTGTCTGTCATGTTTTGAGTTTGCAGTATTTATTTAAATAAATTTGATCATAAAGGTGAATTACGATTATGTCAGATATCATCATCAATGCAGCCAATTATTGAGTGACAGATACTTTATAGTCAGTATTGTTAATCTATATGTCATCTCTGCAAGGGAATTAGTATTATAATTTTACAGATGAGAAAATTTAAAGTTGTAGATTTTTGCATCTTGCTGCAAATATCACAGGTAATAAATATACTTGGAATTAATAAGAATACAGTAAACAATAATCAAAGTAGACCATCATTAATAGTATCTTCATGCTTCTTGACAAAACTGAGATATGGAATCATAATACATATCTGACTGAAACCTGAGTTCTTCTTTATTGCAGCATACTTAACAAAAGTGTACGCCAATCTGTGAAACCAGATTGAGGGATGCAAATTTAGATATCCATGCTTAGTTGTTAATATTTCCCAAAACTCCCTGGGAAAATGGGTTAGAGGAACAGACAGTATTATTATAGAAGAAAAAAGATTGTATAATACAATGTTCAAGATGTTAGTTTTCTGATCCTGCTATGGTAATAGCTGAAATTAATTTCTCAAAAGCTGATAAAATTGGCAGAGTTGTTTGGAGTTTGAGAAGATCCCTATGAGAACAAGAAGAAATTAAAAATATAAAAAAGATGATCAAGGGTAGAGAATCCCTGCTCACCTTTCCAGACTTCACAGAGTAGTAGCTCATATTTAAAAATGAGAAACAGAAAATTCCCCAAGGGGAGGAATCAAGCCAATATCTTTAAAGAGCAAAATAACTGCAGAAATGTTAAAAGGAGTACACAGACTTAGGAAACTAGGCTAAGGACTTGGAAGCAGAAATCCATACAGAAAAAACAGGTCTATAAAGACAGTCAAGGCAATGTGAGAAGAGGGAGTAAGGCAGACAAGGATAAAGGAAAGTTCCTACAGACATCATAGTTGTTCTGGGAAACCAGAGCATTTGAAAATAAAAAAAGTCACCGGTTAAGCTGCCATACAGGGAAATAATGCAGATGCTTGTGTTTCCTAAGTAATGAAATGGTTTTTATAAAGGAAACTGAGAAATAAGAAGGAAGGAATCTGAACTGATTCAATGTACTAGTGAAAGAATAAGCAAGTGATGTACTAGAAATGATCACAGATTAAGAACTGAGTAGTTCAAATGAGGAAGTACTTTAGTGAGATTTTATGTTTAAATTAAGCATATTTTAGGTATTATTGATTACAATATTTGTATATGGTTGCTGCAAGTAAAATCTTCAGTTGGTAATTTCTCAAGTTCTCAAAAGATGTGTATTAAGATCTGAAATTGAGAAACTAGGCACCATTTTTTTGAAGCATTGCATAAAATATGCATTAGGCACCATGGTAGGAAGCAAAAAAGCTGTTGAGTTGAGGAATTTGAAGAGACATTGTTCTTTAAGGGAAGAGTGGGAAGAACATTAATTTTATTTCAATGAAGCAAATGTTTGATCAGGAAAACAACAACACAAACAGTTTCTCTTTAAAACCATCTGTCTGAACATTGGAGAAGTATGTGAAGACATTTCCCAGCAACAGCATCAGCAGCCTGTATGCACCAGTGTGGGAAAGTATGTGAAGGGTGTGCAATTGAAAGTGCAAGAGAAATAAGACAAAACTACTTTTCTAGTGTCTCCTGTATAGATG
This sequence comes from Uropsilus gracilis, assembly GCA_004024945.1. NCBI lineage: Eukaryota > Metazoa > Chordata > Mammalia > Eulipotyphla > Talpidae > Uropsilus > Uropsilus gracilis. The sequence goes on from PVHY01015846.1 coordinate 31,032, forward strand.
ATCTGAAGACTCCTTTACAGGAGATCTTTAGGCTCTTTCAGTGAAATAACTGGATGAACATATATGGTCTGAAATGAACTTTATTTCATTTATTTAATCACAGGTGATGGTGTTAGCATTAGAGGTAGAACACACAATATAGATAAATATGAATGGAGCTCTCCAGACACTAACTGTAGGCAATGCAATTAAATAAAGTATCAAAACCATAAACTGGTATCAGATACAAAAGTGACACTATGAAATGTGACAATGCAGAAACTTTCATGAGAATTGTTGGTCTGAACTTTATTGAGAGGAAGCAAGTATCAAAAAAAGGAAAAAAAGGAATAAATGATAGGACTAAGGGAAATTCAACTGTTAGATAATAGGGCAAAGTACAGTAAACAACTTACAGTGACAGTTTTGTTTTATTTTGTTTTGTTTTATGCCTTAGTTTTTTATCGATCCCCTCACAGGTATTTGGCACTTCTGGCAAGGGTTTCTTCAACTTCTATTGAAAATACAGAGATAATTTAAAAGATCACATGCCTATCTAAAGGAGAAAAGCTACACAACTTTCTATTGTGTTCTAGAGTTTCGAAGTGAACTTTAACAATACTTTGGGGAACAAACTTCAAATTCTAAGTGAAGAAATGAGGGGATGTTTTACTGAGGATAAAACATTTTGAAGGAAGAAAAGAGCAAATTATGAAAAGGATATGATGAAGTAGATGACAGTATAGAGTTTAAAGCTTAAGACTTAAAAAGGAAAGCCAGGAAAGTATCACACTTAGAAATATCAAAGGTGATCTATATGTATAAAATAGAAATTGATGATCTTGAGGATGAAGATATTTTAAAAGGTTTTTAAAAATGTCAGAGAAATAGAAAAACTGGGTCAAAGTAAAGTCATTTTGAATGAAGCAAACTTCTGTTAAAATACATATAATGTGCCACCCAAGAGATCTGGGTGAGGAAACCAAAGAAAATATATGTAACTGATTATGAATCAAATGATTCAAGTTATAAAAATGATAGCCATGCTATGCCACACACACACAAACACAGGAAAAATAAAGGGTATCCTTAAAAATCAACATTTCAATCTAATTATAACACTACACTAACTACCTCAAGTCACAGGCTAAAAGCTCATTACTTAAAGACCTTCTTTCCTCTCTCCCACTTAGGAGACAATAATCATAAATCCGTTAGCCATTCTGGTAATTTCACCTTCTGATTTACTTATTAGAATGCCTTACAAAACTCGGAGAAACATTTTTCTTACTAGATTACTGCTTTATTATGAAAGAACATAACTCAGGAACAGATGGAAGAGGCATAGGGGAGATGGAGAGGGACCATAGGGCTTCCAAACTCTCTGACCATGCTCTCTCTCAGCATCTCCACTGTGTTAACTGACAGAAACCTTCAAGTCCCTTACTTTTGGGAATTTATGTGGACTTCATCATGTAGGTAGGTTGGGGGGGGGAGAATATTACGCACATATGAATACACATACATCTACATATATTGTTGTTCAACTGTCTGAAAGCTCTTTCACATTTTTTAAATGTCTAAAATAAACATTTGAAGTGGAGGAAAAACAATCAGAACTTCCATTTTGAAGGTAAAACATTGTTTCAAAGAAATCTATCACCACTTCTATAAAAAGGGAAGTATAATTCTTCATCAACTTTGGCCACTGATTGACTCAATCTCCCTATTTCTGTGGGAAAATGAAACCTGTGATTTTTAAATGTATTTCTAAAGTCTACCCTTTTGAACCTAGTAGTCAGCACACTTGACTGATAACCTGAGTATGTATGTGCCCATAAGCTGAAGCCTACCTTTTCAATGTGGACTTTCCCCATAATAGACCAATCTCTCTGTGTGTAGCTCTCAGTCCTAGCTGTGACTTTCAGTTTTCTGAAGAGATCTTCTCCTGCTTTACTGGGTTCCTGCTATCTGATCATGTCATTCACAGCTTCTTATCTTTTTTAACCCAGACAGAGTGCTGAGAACAAAATGCTGAAACAGGACTGACTAGTATTACCAGTCAACCAGTAGATGGAACATTTTCATAGCAGACAGTACATATAAGACATAGATGTATTTAAAATTTCATATATATGATTTATACAGGCTTTGTTTAGTGTGAAAATATGCAGAAGTTCTAATCAAAAGCTTTTTTTTAGCCCAAATTGGAGAAGTATGACAACTATAATAGTGGTTCTTCTAATGAACAAAGTTTACAGAGTTTATAATCACAATTTTTCTTACATCTGATATTTACAGAAAAGCATTTTGGGTGAAAATGCATTTGAATGAAAAGCACTTGAATTTGTGTCTTTTGAATGTACTTAAAAGTGTAGGTTTATATTTGTTTTTTTCAATTTATGATTTTTATAGTGATCAATTCTTATTGTTTTATAAAATTATTGATCTGGAAATAAACTGAGAAATAAAACTTGTCTTTTACCAGCACTGGGTTAAAAAACACTATGCTAGAAGATTGCATCATCAAAAAAAGTATTAGCCAAGAATATATTACAGAAAGAAAAAAAGACATAATTAAAAGAATATTAAGGGGAAATGAAAGAAAGAATGTTATTTATGACAATAGATGATGATTTTAAACATGTTTGTTGGTAGAAATAATGGGAGAAATATAAGCATAATGTACACACAGCTTCTCATTGTACAGGGAGGTCCAAATTATAAAGACATTCATTTCTATTTCACACTATCCCTACATTATGGCACACAACTTGAGAAACAGGGAGTAATACAATCACCCAGTAATAAATTATGAATAAAGGGGAGAAGAGATTATGCACAGATCAAGGGATTTAACCATAGCTAATTTTTGTGCATTTATTTTCATTCATTTCTTTCATCACTTTTATATTAACCTATATAATCAATTAACAAAGAATTTATAACTTTAATAGTACCACATTGCCTTTTAAATATCATCTACTATATAGAATATTTGGACAAGACAAAAGTACACAGAATAAAATCTATAGTACCTCATAAATTGTTATGTTTTGACACATTTCATTCTAGATACAGAGTTTGCAAGAGAAACATAACATTTGTGTATATACACATGTGTTTATTTTATTATTATATATTATATACATTATATATTATAGTTTATATATATATACTTAGTCTCATCTTGTTAGATATACAATTTAAACACCTTTGTCATTCTATAGGTCATGAATAATTTCTATTTATCTTTTTAGTGTGTGTGTTTGGAATCTGCTTGGTCAAATCTCTATCGATTTATATCATTGTTAACATTTCACTATTATGAAATTGTGTAGTAAGTATACTTGATGTTGACATGAATTTATCACAAATATTTCTTTTGATAAATTCCTAAAAGTGTATTTGATTTAGTATTTTGCACAGTTTGGAGCCTTCTGATTTGTATTGCTATATATACTGATAAATTGCACTACAGAAAAGTATGGCTCTTTTTTTCTGTTCAGCTGTTAAAAATGAGTACCCCTTTTGCACAACCTTATAAATTATTATTTTTTAAGAATAAAATGAAACAAAAGTCTAAAATTTAAAGAAGAAAATTCCTGCTTACTATCTTTTTTTTAACCAATATCGGCTTTATTATTATTATTATTATTATTATTATTATTATTTTACATCATTTCAGTTCCTGGGGGGTCACCCACCACCTCCCCTTCCCACCCGCTCCAACTGGTCCCCACTCTCCCCTTGTGCAGTTTCATTTGGTTGACCATATATTAGTGAAACCATTTGGTTTCTGTCCCTTTCTATCTGGCTCGTTTCTGCTAGAATGATTTCTTCTAGGTACATCCAGGTGTCTATAAATTCATCAAATTTGTCATTTCTGATTGATAAGTAATACTCCATTGTGTATATGTACCACATCTTTTTCATCCACTCATCTGTTCTGGGGCATTTGGGTTGTTTCCATGTTCTTGCAATTATAAATAGTGCTGCAATAAACATCCGAGCACAGGTGTCCTTTTGTACCCACATTGAGGTCTCCTTTGGGTAGATTCCCAGAAGTGCGACTGCTGGGTCAAATGGTAATTC
>PVHY01015847.1:0-35107 GCA_004024945.1 Uropsilus gracilis
AGTGGCTTGTACCAGTAAGCTTCAGTCTAAAAAGCGGCTGGGGCCAGGGATCGCGGTTCGAGTCCCACTCGGGGCAACACAGTAAGACCTAGTCCCAAAAAAATAGCTGGGCGTGGTGGCGCATGCCCATAATCCCAGCTACCTGGGAAGCTGAGGCTGGGGATTGCTTGAGTTCGTGGTACCCTGGGCCTGAGGTTCCCGGGGAGTCTGAAGTTCCACAGGCAAAAATAGCGAGACCTAGTCTAAAAAAAAAAAAAAAAAAAAAAAACCACAGACCAACAGAACAGGTGCAAGCAGTCAGCTAATATTTGACAAGGGAACAGGGAGAGGACAGACTGACAAATGGTGTTAGGAAAACTTGGTAAGCACGCAGAAGAACGGGATGGGACCCTCTCCTACATCACACACAAAAATTAACTTGGCCTGCCATCATCAAATTCCTTTTCAGAACAGGTAAAAAGGTCCTCTACCCCAGACTTTGTGGCCTGGACATCGGAATGCGTCAGCGGCAAAGGTAAATGTCAAGTGGGAGTAAGCACATCGAAGTGAAATGCTCCCGCATGGCAAAGGCGACAGCAAATGACATGAGAAGACAACCACCAACAAAATGAAAATACACAGGGAATGAGGAAATACCTGCAGCGATCTGGCTGGTAGGGGGCTCGCATCCGCAATAGTATAAGCGTCTCACACAACCAGTAACAGCAAAAAAAGAACAGAGGATTTGAAGAGCGACTTTTCCAGGGAAGATATAAATGGCCAAGCTGGGTGTGGTGGTGTGCGCCTGTAGTCCAAGCGCCTGGAGGCAAGAGGCTTGGGATCGCTTGAGTTCACAGGTTCGAGACTACCCTGGACAACATAATGAGACCTAGTCTTGAAAAAGCAGCCAGGCGTGGTGATACATGGCCGTGATCCCAGCTACCTGGGAGGCTTAGGCTGGGGATCCCTTGAGTCCGCTGGATCAGGACTACACCAGGCAACATAGCAAGACCTAGTTTCAAAAAAAAGCATCACTTCACACCTCTCAGAATGGCCATTATCAAGGAAACCAAGACTACACGCTGCTGGCGAGGCACGGTGGGGCACGGTGGGGCACGGCGAGGCATGGCGAGGCACGGCGAGGCACGGCGAGGCATGGTGAGGCGGGAAGCCGGGCACACCAAGGCAGGAGCGCAAGTCAGTGCAGCCGCTACGGGACAGAGGGGAAACAGGTTCCTCCAAAAATAAAAACTAGCACTTGGCAGTGCACCTCCGAGCATTCGTGCGGAGGAAACAAGATCACTATCTCAAAGCAGCAGCTGCCACCCCACATCCACTGCAGCCTACGCACAACAGCCAAGACGGGCGGAGCTGACAGCTGAGCGGATAAGAAAGATGGGGTACTATCTGGCAGTCACGAAAGAAGGCAATCCTGCCATCTCAGATGCCACAGAGGGGCCCCAATTTTTTGCAAAGAGCGAAAAATACTCAGGCCTGCGGAACCTCAAACTAGAGCTCTCAGCAGCAGTGAAGTGGCGCTCGCCTGGGCCGGGCGAACAGGGAGCTGCTGGTCAAAGGGCACAAGCTCTGTTAATAGAGCAGCCCGTTCCCATTCTCCCCTGGGCGGCCTGGTGGCCAGCTAACGAAGCAGACTTCGGAGGGGCTCCCGTTAACACCAGCACACAGCCGCCCTGCACGGGAACTGTGGAGGCCCGCACGGTTAAAACTCCGCTGCGAGCGCCTCGACTGAAATCCTAAAGAGCTCCGGCCAAGTTCTACGCAGCTGCCAGTCTGCAGGGCACAGGAGGAGGCGATACTTTCATATCGTTTAATTTAACACAAGAGAAAGAAAAGCCGAAGATTCAGCCATTTCCCTTTGGCTGGAAATGAGCTGACACATACGGGAACCGACGGGGAAAGGGGATTAACACCTGGGCGTCGGCAAGAGGACCCCTCAGCGAGAGGGACCAAGGACCCCAGTTTGCCGAGACCTCCTCAACCCCACTCTGCTTCCTGGGACCCAGGAAAGTCTTAGGCAGATCGGGATGGGGTAGACACCCCAGATGAAGAGGGAAATCCCAAGAGGGACGTGACCTGACTCTAGCTGGGCACAAACAAAAGCATCTTAAAGGAGATTCAAGATCGATAAGAAATGAAACAGACTCTTCTTCGAGTCTCCTACCCCCTGCCATCAAGTTACCTGCTGTTTCAGTTGGACTTCTTGCTGTTTCATTTGTTCATATTTGTGCCTCGATTCTGTGGCTTCTTTTAATAACTAGAAAACAGAAACATGCTGGCAAACACTCATAGTGATTACAAATACTCGTACTCAAGTGAGCAGATGGTTTGGCTTCGTCCTCCCACCCACTGTTCTAGCCAGAACCATGTCTATAGGGGAAACGCGCCGTTATGCCAAGAGCCAGTTCCCTCTGTCTGTCTCCATCAATACTTGTAAACACCTGTGATGTGCTAATACCCATCTACTAAGAAAAAGCCCCCCGGAGGCCGAAGGATAGGATTACCAAAGTCAGGGTTGCCCTGTGTTTTCCATGAAAGTAATTAGAACTCTTGGAATGTTGACATCATCTGGGGGACTCAGCCCCTCTATTCAGTGGAAGACAAACCAAGACGGGGAAAAGGCATGAAGCAAAGCAGTGTCATCGGAGGCCTGGTTTCATTCAGACAGCGGGGAGAGGGATGGACGTTCTGGTTAGATGCTTGGGGTTTACATAGAAATTATATAGCGAAGGTGCCCTGTGGGCAGCTCTGAATTCAGTCCCTTGATATGAAAAGCTGCCGGTTCTAAGAAGCCCTGGGAGTCCAACAGAAGGTGGAGGCATCTAGGGTGAGCATGTGTGTGCACACCTGGCACACACTCCGACTCTGGAAATGGCAGTTCCTTGGTGGGCCACAGGACACCCGTCTCTGAGAAAAGCCTCTCTTTAGCCCAGGACCTGCACTCAGTGGGCCCCATTCACGTCACTCAGGGATGGAGTCTCCCTACAAGGCTTGCCTGGGGGCCTGGGTTTCTTGAATAACAGGCCTCATTATTATACATTTTCCACTTCGATTACTTGCCGGTCAAGCACATGGTTGGCATCTGTTAGCTGCACATGCCCAATGAGAACGCACTGCAGCCACAGTCACTGACGGAGTAGCGCCCAGGCGCAGGCTCTGGGGAACAACGCCGAGTGATTGGCGTGTAAAGAACCCTGTTAAAATCTTACCAGAAGAACATACCAAAGCAAGTAAACTGGCTGCACATTCCTCGCTTGAGAACCAAACGTCACAGTATACAGGAGACCTGGGTCTGCTAAGCTTGAGGTTGAACTGAATTTGCCAAAGGTAATGTGCCAACTACAGGTTACAGTTCTTGCCCCCACTGATCATCACCTACCCAGGGAAATGAAAATGCTATGCGCAGGAGTCAAATGAGTGTGGTCCTTCCAGTGACTTGTTCCAATCTCCCCAGTGGATCTTCTCTCTAAAGCTCAGTGCTTTCCACCACCTCCGTTTAGAGGAACAAAAACAACTCGCGCCGTCCAGGTGTACTTTACACGCAGACTAAATTTAGGTAACTTAAACGCTCTGCTAAGGTTCCGGTGATGTCGTTAAGGAACAACTTACAAATTCTCTCTCTCTCTGATGCTTTTCGTCAGCTTCTTTTATCAGCTGGGTCGTTTGCTGAAGCTTGGCGTCCACAAGCTGCTGCTGCAGCTCCTTGTGCTTGAACACTTTGTCAATGTGCTGTGGGGAAAGCGAGATTTGTGTCACGGCGTGAGAAAAAGGATCACGCTTGGTGCTCCCTCTCAGTGCTCCCTCGGTGCCTCCTGCAGAGCGCACCGCAGCTACCTTCTGGCTCTGCCTCCCGGGCAGACCCAGCCCTGCCTCCACTGGGGGATGAGGGGGCAGCACATGCCTTTGCAGGGGTGAGCAGGTACTTCCTTCTCCTGACCTGGGCTAGAAAGAGGGTCCCAGTCATGGCAAAGCTGGACAAGGCTAGCGCCGTTGAGACCCAAACACGCAGCGCCCGGTGCGCCTTCTTTCCATGAAATGCGCACAGCTCAGCTGGCAGCAGGCTGTGATGGGAGGAATGGGCCCAGCTTCCTTAACGAGGGGCACAAGCCCACCAACCACCCCCGCAGAGATACAGAAGCCAGTGCAGTGGTTACACTGTCTAATAGGTTTGGTGCTAGCATCTGATGAAGGACCGTTATTGCCAAATGAAATTCTTAAGTCATCACAGGATATAGAATTATCAGAACACTCCCTCCCAGATGTAATTGAAAGATGCAATTCTTAGTCACAACACCTCATGTGAAAGGTGAACATGCTGGTGGGACAGGTCACCTACATCTGAGGAGTGCAGTGGAAGAGTTCTTTACCGTAACATGATCTCATCATTACTGTGTCCTAACCAAAGGATAGTTGACAGTACTGAAAATATATGACTTATAAGTAATGCAATTTAAACATCTGACTTTCAGATCTTCTGTAGCTATGATAAGGCAGACTTTCATTAAAAAAAACAAAACCAAGATCATTTTAAGAAAATTGAGGACTTTATAATCTAGTAAAAAAATTTATTCTCTGGTACAAAAAAGGTTCCAATAAACACAGCCTAAAAATAATAAAAAGAGAAAAGGAAGTCTTTGTGTTCATAAAGTGGATGGACTACATTGAGATCCTATCTGATAACTGTTTTAAAGAGGAGACAAATCAAACAATGACTAGATACTTAGTCCGTTTTAGGCCGGACAGTGGTGATTGTGTCTGATTATCTCTTTGAAGTACACATTCAAGTATGAATGAAATAAAATGACACCTTGACTTTACTTCCCGTTAACCCAGGGGAGGGGATGGGAACAGAAGCGAAAGCTCAGCTTCGTCTGCAGAAGCCAGCGACGCCATCCCTCTCTACTGCGGCTCCCTCCAATTTTCTATAATGGAAGAAAAATAAAAAAGAGCAAGATGTAGAAAGTAATAAAAAAAGCTTTTAAGTTTTTGCACCTCATACCAGGCTGCAGAGATGTCCTTGTGGACTCGTCTCCAACAGCAAGGACAACAAACGGAGAACATGAACCATCAGGACCACAGCAAACCATCACTAAAACAAAGACACCCTACTGAGTGGGGAAGATGTTCACACCCTAGAGCTATGACAAGGGCTATGAAAGATCTACTAAGAGTTCATACAACTCAACAGAAAAACATTCCCATCCAAAAATGGGCAGAAATGCTCAGCAGGCTTTTCCCAAAGAGGACACACAGATGACCAAAACGCCTATGAAAATATGTTCATCATCACTAATCATCAGGGAAATGCAAACCGAAACCAGGAGCTAGCACCTCCCACCTGACCTGTTAGACTAACCCATCCCAAGAAGACCCGGAACCGGTGTTGGCGAGGACATGGAGAAATTCCTCACACTGCTGGGAACGTAAACTGGGTCAGCCCCTTTGGAAAAAAGCATGGAGGTTTCTCAACAGCTTAAAAATGGACCTCCCATAGGAACCAGCCATTTCACATCTAGGTATCTCCCCAAAGAATGTAGAAACATGAACTCGAAGGGATATGTTCGCTCCAATGTTCGCTCTTGCAGCACTACAGACAACAGCTAAATTATGGAAACAACCAAAACCAGCTGGTGGCTCGGACAGTGTGTACGCACACAAAGGAACACCTCCTCAGCTGTAAACAAAGAGGCAACTCTTGCCATTTTTGATGACATGGATGAAACTGGAGGGGATGATGCTAAGCAAAGTTAAGTCAAGAAGGGGAAAGGGGAGCTGGGTGTGGTGGCACACACCTGTAATCCCAGCTACCTGGGAGGCTGAGGCTAGAGATCACTTGAGTCTGCAGGTTCAGGACTACCCCAGGCAACATACGAGACCTATAGTCTTTCAAAAAAAAAAAAAAAAAAAAAGGAGGGGAAAGACCAATCTTGGCTGGTGTGTCACTTACATGGAATTCAGAGAAACAAAACGAAAGGCGGGATAAAGTCAAACCAGTAACCCTAGAAATCTGACTGTAGAACTGAGGCTACCAGAGGGCAGGCGAGGGCAAGAACAAAGCAGGAGGGAGCACAATAAACTACGGTGAAAGACTGGTGTTTTGGTGGGGGGTGGGTGTGGTGTGGTAACGACACCCGACGGGGAAGGATCCTCTGCCTCCCAAAATCACAATGTTGTAAACCGTTACCTCAATTTAAAAAAACAAAAACAAACAGCTGCTGATGGGCTCTATTATGGTGGGCTGTATGTATGGTGGGCTGTATGTATAACTCCGAAGTTTGCATTCAAAAATGGGATGAAGCTGCAGGCAAAGTATAGCTCTGAGGCCTACAGCAGGGGAGAGGGAAGGGGGGTTGTCAACACAGGGGCGGGAAGAACACTAGGGACTGCGGTGACAGTTTATGGGTGACGTGGAGATGGGAGACTTTCGGGACCACACTCGAGGAATTAAATAGTGAACAATATAAGAAAACAAAAATTTAATGAACCCAGCATTCACTCTTACTAAATTTAATCTGTATAAAGACATCACACACACAAGAAACACAGTAAGTACCCTACTAATTCCTAAGGCAGCGGAGGCATTTTTTCAGAAACCTAACACCTGTAACACTGGCCATTCAACCTCTAAGTGGAAGGAACCTTAAAAAAGCAGGTTATAGATTACAATGATGTGAAATTTATATATAAATAAAGAAAACAAAAACAAAACAAAACTCACACAAAAAGCAGGTTATATGTATTTTCTCTGAATCTGGACACATCTCCACTTCTAGGCTAGCTTGTGAAAGGTGACCAGGTTCAGCAGCCATGGAGCCTTCCAGTAAACTATTTGAACAGGTGTATGTGTGAGCAATTGAAAATCTGGCTTTTTTTTCCTCCAAAAACAGTATTAAATCCCTCTTTAAAAAGAAACCTAAAACGCGTGATGCACTGGCAGAGTGGCCGCTATACATCAGCATGACATCATGTCTGAAGTATGGGGAATGTGAGAACCAAATATCCCTCACTAGTTTGGATACGGGGGAACGGGTATGCTCAAGTCCCAACCTCCCACCCCCCACGGAAGGCAAGCAGTACTGGAGAGTACTCCAAATGTGGGGCTGTCAGAACAACATCCACCGAGTGAGAGCGCCAAAGCGCCCGTCTGGTGGTGGCCGCAGGTTGCCCCTTCCCACGCTGCCATATCCCGCGTTAGGGAAGGTGAGTGGCGCCTGCTAGTAAGGACAAGCTGTCTGAACACAGACCTCCTCCCGCAGCGCGTACTGCTCGATGAGCTTCTTCAGCTTCTCCCCCAGCTCGATGTTTTCCTGGCGGAGCTTGGCGTTGTGGATGTCGTGTTGCTCCAGCTGGGCCTGGATCTCGTTTAACGTAACCTGGAAGTGCGCGGTCGCTTCCTTACGCCTCTCTTCCTCCTCTCGTGCCTGCTGCATATTTTCTTCCTTATTATGCAAAAATAATTTCTGTTAATGGCACAGACTCACAGATAAGAGGCTCACCAGAGCAGCTACTGCTATGCGTGTTCATTTACTCCAGCCCTGCAGCGCTGCTTCTGAGCTCCATGCAATGTTTCCCCTTACAAACAGAGGCTCATTTAAAGTCGGCTTCCCCCAAGCAGAGCCATCAAAGAGCAGCAAAGTGCGCTGCTATTGAACAGGTGCTCGAGGCCAATTCCCAGTCACCAGGTGGACAGACCAGCCAGGAGCTTCTCCAGACAGCCCACGACTCCCACATTAAGCTCCCAGAGCCCCCCTGGCTGGTCAGCAGGGGTCAGTGCAAGTCAGCAAGAAGAGAGCGCGCCCTGCAGCTTCCTCTCCTGCGCCCTGGACGGGACTTCGAGCGCCCGCTGGCACAGGAATGGTAGTAAAAGACCTTCTCGTGCCTATCAGTTCCAGCAAAGTGCTGATGTACTATAGGAGGCGAGGAGCCTAGTTCACCAGGATGTATTTCAAATGGGTACAGTACAGTGGGATCACAGGAAAGCCAAGTCAGTGCCTCCCTAGAAGCAGGAAAAGGAGCCAACCGACCTTCAGCGTCTTGTTGTGGCGCTGCAGCTCCCTGCAGAGGGACTCGAGCTTGCTCCTCGCCAGAATGGCCTTGCTGTGCTCGCTCTGCAGGTGCACCTTCTCCTTCACGATCTGCGCCTGCTTCTTCTGCAGGATCTTCATCTGCTTCTGAACGTTCCTGCTCTCCTCCAGCTGAAATCAGCAAGCACCTCACAGTTAGAGAGCAGCAACATCTCCGAGCTGCTGCTAGGAGACTCCCACGAAGAGCTATGGAGCTGTGCAAACACCGAGTGCTGTGATGTACTATTTCGTTTCAATCGCCTCAGTCAGCTGCTCCGGCAGCACCTCCGCCCGCTGCCACGGGACACTAAACACCTAATTCAGGGTAGGGGGAAATCAAACTGAATTGCTTTAGTTATTACTAAAACCAAAGAAGTGATGTTTTTCGGAGAACTTCTTAGGCGTCCACACCGCTGCGTTTTCTTCTCTGCAGCACACCAGGCTGCTCTGAAGGAAACGGTCCTCTGAGTGGCAAGTCAATTGAGCAGGGGCCCAGGGCTCCTTCCGAGCGAGGAACCGCTGCGATTTTAGCTTTGACCCAAATGAGTCTCTTTCCAGGCTAAACAACACTAGCAGAAGATGGCAGCTCACTGACCTCTTGGTGAAGGAGGAAATGCTGCTGAGTCACAATCTCAAGAGCTAGAGTGACCTCTTGTGGCCTATCAAAACCTAGCTGGCTTCGCTCTCAGGCTGGCTTCCGGCTAGTGAAAACACCTCCACGGAAGTTCCCGCCCCAAAGTCATTCTGGTTCTGTGTAATAGTGTGTCCCGCAACGTGCTGGGACCTGGGGCTGCAGCACACGTCCATCTACATTTCCCCTTTTGTTCTTGTCTTTCTCCACCACTTGTTGCCGGTGGCCTCCAGGATGGGCTCTCTCCCAGAGCCACGGGGGCATTCTTTGCCCAAAAGCCGCCGCCAACCTGCAAATGCGACTGCTCAAGGTCAGACACTGACTGAGGCCGCTGCTGCAGTCCTGCCCACACAGAAGGTGCCAGACGGCGTATCAGCTACGTGGGTTATACAAGACCCCTTTAGAAACAACTGAGGGCAACTTTTTTAAAGTAACAATTCATTTTTTTAAGTTGATCATCAACAACTTTGATGATCTAGAAGTGCTTTAAGCTATGAAAATGCTTGTTCACAGGCTCGCCAGTGGTAGCTCACAGAAGTATCTCGCAAGGCTGCAGCACTTATCTTAGGGCCCCTCGCTCTGTGTTCCCACAACTCTTCCTTAGGAGACCTTCCCAGCCTTCCACGGAGAGGGGACTGCAGTGTTTTCCATATTGAGAGTGCTCCCATAATTTTGTTTACTTAAAAAAGATTCCATTTTCACTTAGCTTCCTAGCTCCGTGTTTGTGTTGTCAACACTTCCACAACACTTTCCTGCTCCTCAGGAAGAAAAGCCCACTTGATCCTGTCTCGGGCACACTTAGCCCACTGGAGGAACCATAGGCCCAGCTGACATGTCTTTTCATTTTAGATGACCTCATTAAAACTTTCGATCTCACAGCACAAACTCCCTGAAGAGGGTCTGGTCGCGTACCACATGCAGATCTTGGTGCTTTCCCAGTCTTCTTGGTACAAGGTGAGCGATTCTGTTACCAGGGGCTCAGGACAGCCTAGTTCTGCAAGAGGCTGCATTGCAGGAGCCTATGTGCCTGTGTTGTCAAAGGCTGGCCCAAGTGGAATGTCTCTGGACACCATCCCCAGAAGAGGAAAAAGAAAGCTACTTCCACCACTTCAAAGAGAAATACTGCTACGTGGACTAGCACAGGCTCAGTGCAAATGAGGCCAATTTCTTTGGAAGATAGAAAAGTAATGCCTGGCCTATAGTAGTTGCTAAACAAATATTTCCTGAAACACAGTATTGTTTTAGTAAACTATTTCATCTCACAATTTCAATCACTATGGTGACAGATGCTGTCTCCAGAATTTCCTTGGGGAAAGTTAAATAGAGGAACCACTACACCCCAACTGACTATCATCTGAGATACTACAAAAATGTGAATGAAAAGGCTGACTTAGAAATACTCTGAAGACTGAGTTTTAGAAAATTTATAGCACATTTTTGTATTCTAATATTTTATATGGACAAAAAGAAATCATGCAAGCGAACGTAAGCCCCAAGACATAATTTTGTTTCAATTTCACATTGCACTAAATCATATTTTTAAAAGCATATTAAGCACATATACATTTAGCTGTACTTGCTATGGCCTCCCTTGAACAATACTCACAAGATCAGCGTATTTCTTACAGAGAGCAGCCAGCTTCTCTTCTGGAGTTGAAAGAGTGTTTAGGGCTTGCATCAATAATAGAACTTCTTTTCCTGATGATTAACAAAACAAGAAATAAGTCCTGACAAATGAGCAAATTTAATGTGAAGTTCTACATAACATTTCCTATGTTCTGACACTCAGTGTAAAACAATTTACAGTATAACTAGAAATCGGAGATTTACCAGAAATTAAGAAAGTTATTTTTAAATTCTGGATTAACAGGCACCATTCCCTCCTCAGCCCCATGCCCTGATCCCTTTGCTCACTGCCAACACTGCTTGTGAGCTGTTTCTAAGAATTCTTGCTAAAGGCTTAAAAATTCCCTTGCTTAACCTGGAGTTCAAGTTAAAACAAAGAACAAGTTACAAAGGGCTGAAGATTTTTATAAGCTTCCTCCTTACCAAACACAAATATACAAGTTCAAAAGGAATTTGAGTTGATGCTCTCTGCCTAGCTAGGGTGCACAAAGTCACTTAGGGCATATGTCTCTTCTTGTGAGCAATTTAGATGACATCTACGGATTTACTAGGCCATATCCCACGTGTTAACCAAGTTCAGTGTAAACAAAAGGATGTCGACACAGCACTTCCTTTTGGGAAGAGATTAACAACCATACTTTACAGCCTTTGGCAGGGAGAAGCAGGTGGCTGAGACAGGAAGGGACAAATGGTGTTTCAAAATAAATGATGACAGTCTATCTCTTAAGTTGGGCAGTACCATTTTTATTTTTTGAAATATTCATTCATATATAACATAACATTTCATTTAAAATATGTAACTGAAAAATACAGACTGCCATGAGGGAGAAAAGCAGGTTGATCTCAAAATAAAATACTTTCCTATCCACATAAAATGTAGTAACAAAAATTTCTCACACTCTCTTAATGGAAGTGGGGGGAAAAATCAGCAAACCAAAAAAGAAAAACACCCCAAGCCACAAATCACTCATTCAGCCCAAGGCCAATAAGAATATTAAGATGATGAGCTGAGCTGGGTGTGGTGGCGCATGCCTGTAATCCAGCTACCCGGGAGCCTGAGGCTAGGGATCACTACTTGAGTCCGTGGGTTTGGGACTACCCCTGGGCAACATAGCGAGTCCTAGTCGCCAAAAAAAAAAAAAGGATATTAAGATGATGAAACATGATTACTGAATATGACCAGAAATAATGGTGACGTAATCTTTAAAAACATGCAAATTTTAATGAAGATTTTTACCCTCACACTACATCTAGGATTTCTAAGAGCTAACCTACTCCGAAGCTCAGCCCTTTAAAGTCTCCAACTGCATATATACACAAACTGTACAACCACCACTAACCTCTATTCCAGAACATTTCATCATCCCAAACAGGAGCTCCATCCCCGTTAGCAATCACTCCCCCACTACTCCCTCTTCCGGATCCCTGGCAATCAACTATCCCACTTTCTGTCTCATCGATCTGCCAATTCTGAACATTCGAAATAAATTCGGAATCGTGTAACATGTGGTCTTCTGCGTCAGACCTCTTTTCGCTATTAGCGTTTTGCCAAGGTTCACCAGCATAAAATCTACCAGCACCTTCTCCCTTTTCATGGCTGAATATTATTCTATTGTACAGGGAGACATCATTCTATTTATTCATGGTAATAACTGGTGTAGTTTTGGCTTTGAGGGCTATTAAGAATATGTTTTTGCATAGACACGTTTTCAATCCTCTTGGGTATATATCTCCAAGAAGAGTAACAAGCTCACATATAATCTTATATATTTAACTTTCTAAGAGTTCACCTGCTTTTATACATATAATTGAGGCTGGTGGTTCTGAAGAAATCTGTTTACTTTGCAAGGAATTAAAATTATTTTTCAGATTTCTGTACATTTAAAAGTTTTTAGACCAGAAAAAATTGGGGGTCAGGCATGGTGGCACATGACTGTAAGCGGCAGCCTAGGAAGCCACGGCTGGGACCAGAGAGTCCTGCTGGGGGTATGTAGCAAGTCCTAGTTCCAAAAAAATAGCTGGGTGTGGTGGTGAGCACCTGTAATCTCAGCTACCTGGGAAGCTGAGGCTGGGGATTGCTTGAGTTCGTGGTACCCAGGGCAACGTGAGCCTGCGGTTCCACAAGCAAAAATAGCGAGACCTAGTCTCCAAAAAAAAGAAAAAAAGGACTTAATAAGGAAGTTAATTCTAACTTGACATATACATATATACACAAAACCATACAAGTCAAACACTGTTCATCTTATAAAAAACTTAGGGGCAACCAGTAAGAAATGAAAGGGGATTTCAGGGTTCATAATGACATTTAACACAGCACAATCTTAGTCTAAATCTCAAATATAGTAGGAGAAAATAAAGCATATATCTTTGAATGCCAGTCTAAACTACAGATGACATTACTGTCTCTGAGGTTTCTGACTAAACAAAGTTATCCACAAATATAGTATTCACAGCACACTCTGGTCGTGTTACAAGCAAGGTGAAAACCAGGGAGATCAAGTCCTACCTCAGCGTTTTCAAGTCAGCTCTCAGCTGAGAAACACCGAACCTTCCTCTCTCCTCTGCTGCCTGCACCTCCCAGCAGCACAGACCGAGCACAGACCCACCCGCAACAACAGTGCCCTGCGCACGCCATCCCCACCCCGCAGGGAATGAGGAAAACAAGTAGCCTGTAAGAATGTCCAGCCCCCCACAGAGCTCATTACCTAGGGTTTTCTCTTTGCTCCTGTTACACTCAGAATCCTGTCGACCGTCGGGGGGGTCTGTTCGAGCTTCTCGCCCAGGAATCCCCTCCCTTGGCGCTTGTGTGCAGAAGGCTTGGCTCACCAAGTCCCTGTTCTTGGTTAGGAAGTCGCCGCCTTCGCTCTCACCCCGTGAGTGCTTGGTACCTGGGCCACTACAGTTCGAGTCTTGATGCTGAAGGATGTCATTTGATGGAGAGGTATGCCGCATGTCTGCTTTCACCCCGAGCCCGCAGATCCCAGCTTCTTCCATTGGGCCAATAACAAACTAGGCAAGGGCAAGGAGATACAAGATGGAAAGGGGGTAAATAAAATGTAATCACCATCTCCAACCAAGGGGGCCGACAGCCCTTCTTAGCGGTCTGTAAAGTCAAGGTAAATATGGTAGTTTCTATGTGCCCCTGAGAGGCGGCCGAACTGTGCAACAGGAGAAAATCAGAGTTAAAACCACCACGTAAGTGGGACGCTGAGGGGAGCAAAAGTACCATTTTTTTTTTTTTTTTTTGAGACTAGGTCTTGCTATTTTTGCCCGTGGAACCGCAGGCTCTCGTTGCCCGGGGTACCACAGACTCAAGCAATCCCCAGCCTCAGCTTCCCAGGTAGCTGGGATGACAGGCGCGCGCCACCACGCCCAGCTATTTTTTTTTTTTTTTTGGAACTAGGTCTCGCTACAGGCCCCAGGCGGGACTCGAACCGCAATCCCTAGCCCCGGCCGCTTCATAGGCTGAAGCTTACAAGCACGAGCCACCGTGCCCGGCCTCCAAAAGTACCATTTAACTGCAAATCTTGTTTCCGTCTGAAAAGTCACCAGAGAATGAACATGTACACAGACACGACACGATCCCAGGTTAATGTACATGAACTATTCTGGGTTCCTCGAGGGGGTGGACAGGCGGGACGGCACTCCAGCTACTGAGCAAAAGCCCATGGTGCCCTGCCAGGACACAGCTGCTATATCTGCCAGCCCTGGCACGGTGGGGGGCTCCCACGCGAAGCGCCCACCACGGGCCTTGAGCAGAAGTGGTGATCACCCCTTCTGCAGTAAGGCTTCCGAAGAGCGCACGCCTCTCCCCTGCCACCGCGTCTGCCCAGCTCTGGCTGAGAGCAGAGCTCCGCCTCAAGACCCCAAGAGCCGGCAGGGCCACAGGTGGAAGCAGCGCTGGGCCCCTCACTTCCCCAGACCCCCACGAAAACCACCCTGCTCACAAAGAACAGTGACACTGGAGGAAGAGGAGGAAAACATGCTAAAAGCAACAGTAACTGAGACAGATGTTTGAAGCAGCCACCCCTACCCAAGTAGTCGCCGGGCATGGTAGAGATGGCTTGACTTGGTATTTCACTCTGGAATCAGTGACTCTATCTTACCTGTTTTCGATCATACTGTCCATCCCCTTTCTTTCTGTGGGCTTCCCTGCTGCTAACACTGCCTGCTCATGTGCGGTGGACAACCCCTCTCTATGAAAGGGAACCTCTTCCTTCTTAAAACTAACACAGCGGAAGGGGAGGTGTGTGCTATCTCCCTCATCACAGTAGACAGTCAGCAGGAGAGCAGAGTTAGGGTCCTGTCCACCTGGAGAACTGCAACTCAAGCAGCAGGGGAGAGTGCAAAGGAAGCATCCTTCTCTCTCAGGGCTGAGGCTGAGAAACCAAGTGCTGAGCCTCAGCAGCATGAACTGGTACCATCGCTTTGAAAACACACTCCGGCAAGATGCACGGCTCCCAACCACTCACCCCTATCCTTGGCCTCCACCCGGTGTACAGACGAGCAGCCCAGAGTCAGACGTTTCCAGCAGCACTACATGTAACCGCCCCGCACGGAGCCAACCCGAATCCCTGCCCATGAAGGAAGGGACGACCGCCGCATGGCCACGCACCTGGTGGTCAGAGGGAGCTGCCGCAGGGCCCAGGTCCCAGGCAAGGCTCACAGGTGCCAGTGGCAGCGGTGCCAGGGAAGACAGACAGCAGGAAGCCAGGCCATGCTAATCTCTGGGTCAGAAATCAGGGGAGGGGCGCTGCTGGGGGTAGACTTTCTGGGTTACTTGGTAGTATTTTATTTCTTGATGGGGGTGGGGAGTGGGTCACACAGGTCACACTTTGTGGAAATTCATTGAGTTTCAACATTTATGGTCTATATATTTGCTGAATGTGTTTTACTTCAATAAGGTTTGTTTTTCAAGCTCCAGTTTTATACATTATTCAAGAGTTATGAAGAACCAAAACAAGTATTTTCCCTGCGGAGATTAGAGACTTGTTGCTTTTCATGAAATTTTACAAATAATGTACAAAGAATACTCTTATTTATTTAAAAAAAATGGTTTGATGCCATAATCTAAACCTAATTTAGATCTTTATAAAATTTACAATGTTGAAAACACTTAAAAATTCTTCCAAAAATTAAAAAAAAATCATTTCCATAGACAGTACACTGGACAGAGCAGTGTTTCTCAAGTCTAATCTATAGGTAGTAATTTTACAAAGAATTCATGAGGAACTTACAGAAAACACCTTGCAGAAACTTCATAAAGCCATGAATACACCCAAATAGCATACAAGTGTTAATTAAAGGCATTTAATACACCCAAATAACAAACCAAATACCAAGTGATTATTTCACTATATAATACCTACAGCTACCAACTCAATTTTACTCTAATATTAAACTATCATCTACTAGAGGAACATATGAATACGATCAGGAGCCCCCTTTACATGAAAGCGTGCAGAGGAAAAATTAATGCTATTAATATCATCTTTCCCAATTTTGAAGAATCACTCTTAAAACTATTCCTCAGAAGCATGATGGTGATAAAATCCACAAAATCCCAGAAAATACTCTCATGCCTTTTCAAAAATAGACTGAGCAAGCAATTTGTTGGAAAGGGAAGGAAAGCTCTAAGTTTTACCAAGGAAAACCTGAGTTTTTTGAATAAGAATGCTACCTCAGAAATGGAACTGGTTAATATCTAGTTTTTCAGTTCTATAACTGATTTTTAACACCTTTATTAAGATGTTACTCACACACCATAGAATTCACCGACTGAAAGTAAATAATTGACTGGTTGCTTGTGTACTCGTGAAGTTGTAGAACCATCACTATAACCAATTTTAGAATCCTCTCATCATCTCAAAAAAAGCCTTGTACTCTAGCTATAAACACCTAGCCCTCGTATTTCCCTCCCCCCACCCTAGACAAGCTACTGTCTGGAGATTCTGGACATTTCATGCAATCTATCTAGCCTGTGGTACCTGGCTTCTTGCACTTAAGGTACTGTTTTCCAAGTCTGCACACTGTAGCCATCTCAGCACTTCATTCCTTCTTATAGCCGACTGATAGCCCACTGGATGGACACACACCACATTTATCCACTTACCAGCTGATGAATATTTGCACTGCTTTCAAGGTTGGTTATTGTAAGTAACTGTTATGAACATTAGAGCACAAATCTTTATGGACTTGTACTTCCATTTTACCCAAGCATGGAACTGCTGGGTCACATGGTAATTCTACCCTCAACCCTTCACGGAGCTGCCAGGCTCTTTGCCTCAGCAATGCACGTTTTACAGTCCCACCAGAAGTATGTCCAACTTCCTCACATCCTCACCCACACTTGCTATTATATGCGCATTTGATTATGGCCATTCTGGCAGGTATGAGGGCATATCATCTCGCAACTGATAATGAGAATCTTCTCGTGTGTTTATTTGTATACCTCCTTTGAATAGATGTGTAGTTAAATCTCTTGCCAATTGTAAACCCAAGTTATTTTATTATTGTATAAATTCTATATCCTAAACAAAAGTCCCTTATCAGATGTACGATACACAACTATAGTCTCTTCTTACTGTTCTTCTTTCTCAATTTTGTAGTAAAGGTATAATACTATCCATTCCAAAATGTCATAAGGAGATTAAAGAATTATTCTTGCTTTCAGAGTAAAGACCTATAAGTCACTTACAACTATCAAAAACAGAAAAAAAGTCTGAAAATTATAAAGGTCAGAGCATTCACCTAACTAAAAATAACAGAGGCAATGAGAATAAGCATATTAATCTGTATATGAGTGGATTAAAAAGATGTGCATATGATAGGGGTGCTGTGATGAAATTGGGGGGCTGTGGCTACAGCATGGTAGTGGTACACTGGAATAGCAGCCATTGTGCCCTGGTGTGCGGGAGACTTGGAGAAGGAAAGCCAAGCCTTCTTGCAAGAGGTACACACACACAGAGGGAGAAGGGGAAGGGGAGAGGAGGAGAAGAGGGAGGGAGGGAAAGGAAAGGGGGGAAGGAGGGGAGAGGGAGGGAGGGGGGGAGAGAGAGAGAGGACTTAAGGAGAGAGCAGAGAAGCAGCAGGGAGGCTGGTGGCCTCAGAGCTGCTGCTGCCCTGTGTGGGAGCAGGGCAGGAAGGAAGCCATGCTGTGGGCTTCCATCCACAGCCTGGGCTGGCGAGGAGCCTGGGGAAGCATGCTGGAGAAACCTGTGACCTGTGTGAGCGGACTTGGAGACTCAGCACTTGGACACTTGCTTTAACTTTGAAACTGTGAAGCTTGGGAATTGTCTGGAGGCCTGCGGAGAACTTGGAGTGTTGCTGTTTCCATTGTGAGACGTTGGAAGAGGCTGCTGCTGTTTCACTGTGTGAGTCTTGCTGGTTTCGGGCCACTTTAGAGCTGAAGCTGAAAGAATGCTGGAGCTGTGCCTTTGGCGGAGGACTGAGGATGCCATCATGGTTTCTTCACTGAACTTGAATCTCCTGCTCTTGAAGGAGGACTGACAACACCTTCTTAGTTTCTTTACTTGGTTTGAAGTGAATAGCTGTGCCTTGGAGGTGGATCAACAACGACGCCATCTTGGTTTCTTCATCTGGCTTGAAGGTGGGGGAGCTCCCATTTTGTGGACACAGGTGGTTTAGGACCCATGTGCAGTTTTTTCAGATTAGAGACTGAACTGCTTGGAAAGATCATCAAAGAGAGCCCACTGTATGCTCAGGGACTTTTGGCTATTTTGTCTTTTTAATGAGTAAATCTGTTTTTACCTCTTCTTAAGGTTAGTGTGGTCTTACTACTGCTCTCGTGGGCAGGGATGAATCCAATGAGTGGCTGGATTTAAAGGGCCAGCTGCTCCTGTTTGTAAGTTTAGAGGTACCCTATTCCAACTTTTTTCACTCCTAAGAGGAATATAGAGAAACAAAACAAAGAAGGCAGGAGGGTGAAGGGGGGATGATGAGCACTAGAGATCAAGAAGACAGTTCATCAGTGATGGTGACATGGTTGTGGGAGAACCCTGGGGTATACAACAACATAAAAAAAATGTGTATGTAATAAGAAAAATAACACCAACCATCTAGAAATCTCACGTAAAAATTGAGGTTACCAGAGGAGGAGGGTGGAGAGCAAAGGTTATGGGTGCTTGGTGCTGGGTGTGGTACGGTAACATGCAAACATGCATCTAAGAGCTGTGAACCTATGCTACTCAGTCATACACAGTATTGTAAACCAATGTTACTTCAATTGAGAACAAATTAAAAAATAATCTGTATTGTATACATCCAGCACATCTCATGTTTTCCTTCTAAGTTTATTTCCTCATTCTATATTTTTAGTTACTATATTTTTTTCTCTTCCTGACATCGCTTTCACATATATTCCATTACCAATTACTTGGTATGTATATCCTCCAATAGTTTATGCATAAAAAGTACTCAAGTGCCAAGGATGGAGAACACAAGGGGGCAAAGCCATGCAAACACAAGCCATGCAAAGCCCCTTGGTACTACAAGGGATAGGATACTAAGCGAGACAGTCTTCTGTTTCCCTATTAGCCTATAAAGCTGATTTTGATGTATCATATCTGGCTATTTTTCACACTTGCTAATGAAAGACTTACTTTGACTTTACAAAATCTTTTGTTTATGAGTAAGCCCAGTTCCAGCTGGTCTTGATTCAAACCTTATTCACTCTTGAAACAACAGGCCTCAATTTTTCTACTGTAAAGGACTATTTGTTCAGGAACCTCCTTAAGGTCCTACACTGGGCTTTTTGATAGGAAGCACACTCTTAGGCTGACAACCTTATTTAAATCTCCTCAGCCCTCATCAACCTAAGCAGAAAATTCTATCACATGGCCAATACAACTCCTACCCTGCCCTCTTAGATAACCATTCTGGATGCCTTTTCTTGGGTACATTTTCTTATACAAACAATAGCAACCAGTTAACACTTGTACAGAAAATGCTGCATTCAGACAGTACTCTAAGCACTTTTCTGTATTAACTAATTTAATCCTCCTAATCATATCACTCAAGTCCTATTATTCTCTCCATTTTACAAATGAGCAAACTGTGGCATGGTGAAGTTGTGTATCTTGCCTAAGGTCACAGCAAATTGGAGGGCAAAGATCTGAACCTAGGCTGGCTAGCTTCCAAGTTCATGGTCTTAACCACAAGGATACTACCTCCCTTACCACCCTTTGTCTACTGCCCAGCTATCTCACAAAGTCATTTACTGGGGAGAGACATGACCAAAATAAAATATGCAAAAATAAATTATAGGACAGCATGCCCCAAATATTTTACACGTACACACATACAAAATGTTGGGAGAAACTCCGCCTAGATAGACAAGTGCTTATTTTCACGTGGTATAATTATGGGTGGTGCTTCTCTTGCTTCACTATATTTTCTAACTTTATTACAGTACAATGACTTTATTACTTTTAGAATTAAAAATACAAAGGAAAAAACCTAACTATAGCAACACTGGAAGTACCATAAAAAATACGCAAATTTATTAGCTCAATAGTAAGCCCAGTCATAGATAAAAATCAACCTGTTATTCAAGATAAACTGATGTGCAAATGAAATGAACAATACTAAGACCTACGATCCAACAAAAAGGCAAATAAATCTGAAGCAAGAATTCAAAGGGAAGGAAATACAAGGGGCTCATGGGCATATTCTTAACTTTATTCACAATAAGAAAACTACAACTCAAGCTAACACGTAACACTTTTCACATCCAAAGCTGAAAATATAAGGCCGGGCACTTATACGAGGTGGCTTGTACCCGTAAGCTTCAGCCTATGAAGCGGCCAGGGCTACAAATCGCAGCTCGAGTCCCACCTGGGGCTTGTAGTGAGACCTAGTTCCAAAAAAATAGCTGGGTGTGGTGGTGCACACCTGTAATAATCCCAGCTACCTGGGAAGCTGAGGCTGGGGATTGCTTGAGTCTGTGGTACCCCGAGCAACAACAGCCTACAATTCCATGGGCAAAATAGCGAGACCTAGTCTCAAAAAAAAAAAAAAAAAAAGACCAAAGCTGACAACATGGTGTAGGAGGGTGCGGTATACGGTCTTGCATTACTGGCTGGGGATGAACTGCTTTATCCACTAAAAAGCCAGCCATTCTAGGGTGGGATTCTGGGGATCGGCACAAGGGGACACTCTAAAGTATTAGAACGCTCTAATGCAAGGGGGGGTTTGAGCTGAGGCTGCAAGCATTTGCTAAAACTCAGCATGTACACACTTACCATGGCTTCCTGGGTGATGGGACAGAGATGGCTAAGTGGAAAAGCTAGTAAACTGTCAAGGTAGGATCGGGTGACGGCAATTCAAATTCTTTGAACTTTACTGTATGGTAATTTGATAATTTCATTATTGAAATGTTGGGGGGAAAACCATCAATTCACAGAGAGGTTTCAACCCAAGAAATTTTTCACCAGTTTTCCTATGGATAAAGCAGTCAAAAGTGTGAAGTGATATACACAAGGATATCTGTGTAGCAGGACCTACAGTAAACAGAAATCAGAAATGCCCTAAATGTCAATTTAAGACTGCACAAAGAGACTATGGGCCGGCCAAACGATGTAGGACAACAGGTGTTTAAACAAAAAGGGTACAGCAGTTGCAAATGACTTCTTCCTGAAGTAGGCTGGAAAGGGGGAAGGAGATTTACTCTCAAGTGGGTACTGCCCGCTATGAGCAAGGAAGCAGTTAAATCTCTGTGACTGATGGGAACCGAGTGGTTGGGGTGGGAACTGAAGGGGAAGAACCTGGAGAACCTGGACAGTCACAGTGCACACCCCCTCCCAGGTAGAGACAATGAGTTACCTCTTGAAGAGTTGCTGTTGCTTTGTGTAATAGGGCGGGGCTGAGGGTTCCGATTAGGCCGATCAGCAGGGAAAACAGGAGGAAGAAATGTTTATTTAAATTCTAACCACGAAAGAAAATGAAACCAGCAAGTAGTTTCCAGAGGAATTTCTATCTGAACCTTTCCTGGAACAGAATCATAGAAGCAACCAGTTTCACGAGCACATCACAAGTACATCTGTCCACACTGTGAGCAGCACTTGGAGCTCCTGCAGGCCATGCCAGGAGCAGTCACTGGGCAACATGAGAGCTGCTGGAGCCTCCACCCCAACCTCCCCTCCAGTCTCCCTATAGTCAAAACGCACAGTATCTCTAAGTCTCCCTTCCACTACCTCAGTGCTCAGAGCTAAGATGGCTCCCTAACTAAAGGGATACCTTCAGAACTGAACAGTCTCGGTCACCAACCATTAACTGTAGGTGCAAAGAACATCACCAGGATTCTGTAAAGGAAAACACTGACATACTCTGTATTCATCGACTACCTACAGCAGTTTTTTGGACCAGGATGTTTAACACTGAGGTTGTATGAAATTACAAGGGGGGAGGGGGAGTAAGTTTCTTTTCCTCCTACTCTGTGAATAAAAAGATGAATAATTTTAAAGTGTAAGAACTTTCGCTTATGTGCTTTCAAATACTGACAATGTACCACACTCAGGTTTATTTTGCTTAAAGAGCTCACGTTTTTATGTTTTTAGTGATGGTTGTTTTTTTTACTGAAGTTAGTCTAAATAAAAAACAAAAACAAGCCACATCCACACTCACTCCCTAATTATTCCAGCTGCCATCTGCTGAGATGAGTTCAGGTGCCTTTGACCAGCGCCAGGCATCTGCTGGCAGCACATCACCCACCCTGGCCACTGAGGTCCAGCATGGCCATTCAGAGGGAGCAACATTTGTGTATTTTCCTGGAGGAGAGAGCCTCATTTTGCCTCAGGAACCCAAAGAGTCCCAAGAGACTCAATAAGTCCACAAAGGGAACCTCCAGAACCCACAAGATACATTACCCCACCTAACCCTTCCCCATTCAATTGACTGTGGGTCTTACAGTTCCCAGATAAGGAAAATGCTTCAGCAGCAAAAAGGAAAATGAATTGGAAAGGTTAAGATAATAAAAAACAGGCGAGGCATGGTGGCGTATGCCTGTAATCCCAGCTACCTGGGAAGCTGAGGCTGGGGATTGCTTGAGTCTGTGGTAGCCCGGGCAGCGTGAGCCTGTGGTTCCACGGGCAAAAATAGCGAGACCTAGTCTCAAAAATAAAATAAAATTAAATTAAAATAATAATAAAAAAATAACAGAAAAAAAAACCTTGCCTAAGACCACAATAAAATCAGAAAAAGGGGCCAGCAAAATTCAAAAGCAAATCTGTTCAATTCAAGAGTCCACAATCTATTTATTATACTGTTTCCCTCCCTTTGCACATCAGCCTTGAAAAACGAAAGTTCAAAGTCAAACAGATCTCTGATGCAGTTACAAACTAAATCTAAGAAATTAAATGTCTAAAAATACACAGCACGCTAGATATACCAATATAAATTTAGGAAAACATTGGGGAAGAGCTGTAGAATTTTTAGCAGTGATTAATTCTGGAACTTGGGGGGTGGGGGGTTGAGACAAGACTAATTTGGGGGTAGGGATATCTTTAAATAACTTCAAGTAGCTAATTTAAGGCACTTGAGGCTTTTTCTTTTGAACCCTTTTTGTGTTTTAGGATGAACTAAATTATTTCTAAAAATCCCTCAAGCCTATGTTTTTGATAATTTACCCTGTGTTATTAACTACCAAAGAGAAACTGAAGTCAACAGTGCAGATCTGCCAGGTCCAGTGAAAGAGATTTGCATGGGCAAATAGTGACAGCTATCAAAGATAGGCTGTAACTCTCAGGATGTCATCTACCTACCTTATTTGGTTTTTAAATTACGAACTTCCTTTCTAAATATTTCCAGTATCTTGAGGGACTTCAAATTTTAGAAATTAAAAAAATTTTTTTTTCATTTGCTCTTTAGTTTAGAAAAAGTGACTTTAGTTTTATATAGGTTACTTAAAATATTTTACATACCAAGGCTATTTTAATCTTTCAAGTAATTATTCTGGATAGCAAAGTTTTCCACATAGCTTAATCAGTCATTCATCTCAAAAGTCTGTTTTAACCATTCTGGATCAAAGGCTTTAATATATGTATTATATAAATCAATGCCTCCTTAAATAGTAGTTTGTTTTACTATGTTAGAACAAAGGAATGAGGTCAGGCATGGTGGCGCATGCCTGTAAGCGGCAGCTTAGGAAGCCGCAGCAGGGACTGGGGATCACGGTTCGAGTCCCGCCAGGGGCAACATAGCAAGACCTAGTTCCAAAAAAGTAGCTGGGCATGGTGGCGTGCACCTGTAATCCCAGCTACCTGGGAAGCTGAGGCTGGGGATTGCTTGAGTCTGTGGTACCCCGGGCAACGTGAGCCTGCGGTACCAGAGGCAAAAATAGTGAGACCTAGTCTCAAAAAAAACAAACAACAACAAAGAAATGCAATAAAAGGGTCTTTATTTTAACAAATTACTATGCACCAGTATGTAATTAGATTCTGGTGTACTATCTCTACAATATGCCCATATTCTTTAAGATAATACATTCTTAAATATCTTAAAATATACTCCCAAAAGTGAGATCTTATTTTTATTTCCGGCATGTAATCTTTGTCTGAAACTCCCTAATTATATAGAGATGTCTTCAAAACCAAACCATAAGACTCATATATGGAAATTTACTGTAATAAAAATAGTGTCATTTCAAATTAGTCAATGATAGACTCTCAACCCTCCAGAGGCAGCAAGGCTGAAATATGAAAATGAAAACCACAAGGAACTAGAAGTCTGAAGTAAAAATGTTTTCATAACCTTTATATTTCCTAAGGGGGGAAAAATTCAGATGCTACTTTATTTTTTAAAGAAAAATCAATTTATTAAATAATCACTGAAAACTTCACACTAACCAAAGACCACATCTGTAAGGAATTTAAGTGATTCAAAGAACAAATTTTCAAGGACCTGTAAACAAGCAGATGATAGTAAACAAAAATGTCCAATATACAAAAACCTGTTTAACCTCATTCACAAGTAAATACAGTCAAAATAAGACACCATCTTTAACCTACTAAACTTTAAAAGATGATTTAAAAATAACAAAGCAAACCTCAGTGTGGGCAAAAGGTCTCTCAGTACAGCCCTAGGGAGTCACGGCAGGGGCAATACTGGTTTCACAGAAGTATCCAGCAGCAGCTCTCAATGTCTGCTTGTACACTCACTTTTACCCAGGTATTCCACTGCCAGTTTACCCACAGATAGTCTCACTCAGGGGTGAAAGGCAACCCCTACAGGGTAAAATTATGCAGCTATTTGAAAAAATAAGGTACAAGCAGGGAAAGAGTCGAATATTTAATGCAAGAGGAACATGTCCATACAAGTTTGAAAAATATTCATTCAAAGAGCCAGTATATGAATAACATTTTTCTTAAGGGTATCCCCAAAACTGTTCATCGTGATTACTTCTGGAAGAAAGGAATCGAAGTTGGAAATGAAGGAAGACATAGTTTCACTTTATATTTTTTGGTTGTATTTTAGTTCACTTTTTTTTTTTAATAGAGACTAGGTCTCGCTACGTTGTCTGGGTTTGTCTTGAACCCACAGACTCAAGTGATCCCTAGTCTCAGCTTCCCAGATAGATGGAATTACAGGTATGTGCCACCATGCCTGGCTTGTTTTCATCTTTAAAAAAAAAATGATGTAATTAACTAAATTAATTTTAATGAAATGAATGTGGGGTGAGTGTCACAATACCATACTCGCTCATTTTTCTACCACTACTACCTCAAGCTTAAGAGGTCACAGATCATTTCATCTCACCTTCATCCTGGTTCAATGGACCTGTGGGTCTGTCACTCCAAATTCTGACACACACACATCTTTCACAAGACTATAGGGAGGATCTATTAAGCATGAAGTTTTCCTGTAGTTGTCATATATTTACTTCTTAGAAAAATTCTGAAAATCAGAATATCTCATTTAAATTTATACTCAGAACTATAGCCAAATCAGTTTATCAGTTTATTTATTTATTTATTTATTTATTTATTTATTTATTTATTTATTTATGGGGGGGGGGCACTAGTTCTCACTATTTTTGCCCGTGGAACCCCAAGCTCATGTTGCCCAGGGTACCACAGACTCAAGCAATCCCCAGCCTCAGCTTCCCAGATAGCTGGGATTACAGGCGCACACCACCACACCAAGCTAGTTTTTTGGAACTAGGTCTCACTAAGTTGCCCCTGGTGGGACTCGAACCACAATCCCCGGTCCCCACCACAGCTTCCTAGGTTGTCACTTACAGGCATGCACCACTGTGCACTTAAAAATCACTGAACTGTATGCCTGGAAACAGTTAAAAAGGTCAATCATATATATTTTTTAACACAGACATACACAATCACAAGCATTATGACATATTGTTTTAAAATATTCTTTAAGCCCCGTTAGCAAGATAAAGCAGGTAAGTCATGAGAACGTGGATGTCCCCTTCCTAAGAACCATCTGAGGAGCAGCCCATGGGAAAACAAGCCTATTCCCAGCTCTCCTGCCTGCCTATGACTATGCAGGTGCTTTTTTTTCATAAACCGTTTCCCTTTGCAAAACGGGATATTCTACTAATGTGATTTTAATAATGTGAACCAAATTGTGTCAACATTTTCAAAGATCAACACAATTCAGTAAACCAATTATTTTCCAGGTGACTACTGGATGTTACAACATAACGCTTGGGGCAAACATCCAATCAAAGTGCAAGATAGACCAACAGATTTTATTTTAATTTTTATTATTTTCTTACAACCTCGGTCATATTTGTGTAATTACTGATCCCCTAAGGCATGGCCCTCCCTCTTGCCATATCACCCCTGTGTTCCCCCTGCAGTCACGGTCACTCCAACTCCCCTCTCTCTGGGAGTTGTTGGTCAATAAAGTTGTTAGACCAACAGATTTTAATATAACTGCATGAAAGTTCAACAGGATTTCAGATTACACACTGCAACTAACCTTCAAGAACCACTACTTGTTGAGTTTTAGTATAGTATCAAAGACTGTCCATAATTACCTATAAAACAGTTAATAGTGTTAATACTAGTTAACAACAGTTAATAAAATACTCCTCCTAGTTCCATCTGTGAGGCCAGATTGTCTTCACATACTTCAATTAAAATGCCACATTGCCATCAATTAAATGCAGAAACAAACAGAAAAATTCCGATGTCTATTAAGTAATGCATTAGAGAAATCTGCAAAATTATACAATGCATTCTTTTCACTAATTTTCATTTTGCAACTATTTTTAATTAAAAAACATGTAAGTTAATGTGTAGTAGGCAGCTTCTAGCATGGCACCCAATGGCCCCAGTGAGCCTCCTGGTATTCAGAAGCTTATATAATCCCTGCCGGAGGGTGGACATCTAATGAAGAGAGAATTTGGCCGAAGTAACAGGATGTCATCTCTATGATTATGTGACAAAAGACTCAGATTGCCTTCTCTTGTAGAGCTGGCTTTCTCTCGTTACTTCTGCTGCAGCCAGTAGCCATGTTGTGAGATGCCTGTGCAAAGGCCCATGTGGCAAGGAACCAAAGGAGGCTCCAGCCAATACCTTATGAGGAACCAAGGCTTCAGTCCAACACCCCACAGGAAGCAAATTCGGCTCATGAGTTAGGGAGTGGATCCTTCCCAGTCAAGCCTTCAGATGACTGCAGCCCCCGAGAAGAGCTTGTTAAGTCAGAGCTTCCTGACCTCCAAAACTATGAGAACATAAAGCTGTTTCAGGCACTAAATTTTGGGACAACTTGTTACACAGCAATTGATAACTAGTACAGCATCAGTTCATATTTTTGAATAATTTATAATTTTTAATTTCCAGTGGAGTAAATATTAAATACGGCCCACATAAACAAAAGCTCCTTAGGGCTCTCAATAATTAATTGTGCAGAAATATCCTGAAACTGAAAAGTTTCTGGACTGCTGCCCTGGTTTTGCTGGGAACAGGGATACAGAGTCTAGAAGGCCAGCTAGTCAAACCATGGTCTGGGGGTGGGGAGATGTCCTTATCTTGACAGCAACAACCAAGTAGATCCATTCATCTCTGGGGAACATGCCCCAGGAGCAGGTGGGAGGACAGGAAGAAGAGTTCCACTCCTTGCCTAACAAATTGGTCTCTTTCCCCCTTTTGAGTAATTGGTATACCAATCAACATAAACCAAATGGGTATAAACCATCTTCTCATGGCCTTATTTGTTCTGGCTCATTCAGAGGCCTCTCCAACAGTCTTTGATATACTTCCTCATTTAATCTACAGGCAGGAACAACGACCGAAGAGTCTTGGCAGTAAGATGATTTTAAGTTAATTTGTCCACCCTCCTGGATTTAGATCTTGGAAAGCACAGACTCTCTTCTTACCTTTCTCATTCCAAGGATTATGTTCCCAGGCTACATTAAAAATAAACAAGTGAGTTGGACATGGTGGCGCATGCCTGTAAGCGGCAGCTTAGGAAGCCACGGCAGGGACTGGGGATCGCAGTTCGAGTCCCGCGGGGCAATGTAGCAAGACCTAGTTCCAAAAAATTATAGCTGGGCATAGTAGTGCACGGCTGTAATCCCAGCTACCTGGGAAGCTGAGGCTGGGGATTGCTTGAGTCTGTGGTACCCCGGGCAATGTGAGCCTGCGGTTCCCCGGGCAACAAAGCAAGACCTAGTCTCAAAATAAATAAACAAGTGAGATGGTGATTATACAATTCTGTGAATATACTAAAAACCACTGAATTTACAATGTAAGCAGATTAGCTGTAAAGTATCTGAATTATACCTGAATAAAGCTGTTACCCAAAAAATTAATAAATGAGTGAAGTCAGAGCAATGGAGTTCTAAAGGGAAACATAAACTTGAGGCAAATTAAGTTTTAGAAATTGTACCAATTTTTCACTGTTGGCAGCATAAGGTCCAGAACAATTTGTCACATCACATGTGAGGACAGGAGACACATGGCAGCATTACTAGGTAAGTGAGAAGAGGGGGAAACCAGTGCTAAGTTAGGATGAGGGTACCTGAGGGCCCCTGCCCCCTGCCCCCTGCCCCCGCCCCAATCCACCACAAAGAAGTCAAGAGGCAGCCAATGGGTCTGGAAATGGCTCGTTAGGACACTGCTTCTGTGGTCTCCTGACTGCAGCAGCAGCAGCGGCGGTGGCCGGCGGTGGCCGGTGTTAGCATCTATGCTACACTGTGCACATAATTTGCCTTTTAAAAGAGGATGGCATCAGCTTTCACATTTAATTTCTAAAGCTATTTCTTTTATAAAAATAAAGGGTGCTGGACAGCAAAATTTGCAAAATCACTTCTAGCTCTTAAAACTGTAATTCGAAGATTATCTGCAATCTGAAAAAAAATACCTGTATTAGCCTAAACACCTACCTAGACAGCAAAAGAATCAGTAAAGATTTAAATGCCCAAAGTCACTGAAATATGCATGGGCCTGACCTAGTTTGCAGAGGGGCAGAGGCTGGCCATCTTCAAGTCACAGCTCCGAAGATGTAAACCAGTCCTCTACTTGGATGGATTATCTAAGTGAAACATCCCTGTCCCAATTTTATGAAGTCACCCCTTGCCAGCTCCACACGGACCAATCATGATGGGCCTCTGAAACAGAGAGCCTCCTCTTTATATCTGTCCTACTTACCCAGACCACTTCCATTCTTTTTTAACACTAGTCATGTGGACTTTAAGAAGGTTAAAAAAAAGGGGGGGAGGGTCTCTCTTAACCCTCTACCTTTTAATTTATCCAAATGACACTTGGAAGTGCCTTTTCAGGTACATACAGGCAGCACACCCCCTACAGGCAGCACACCCCCTCACTGCGTATCCTAACATTAACTTAGGGCTTAAGTGAAAGAAATAAAAGGTATTATACCTATAAAGTTCAAATCCCCACTAGTTTCTGGGTTACAAAACCTTTTTGAGCCCTCTAGTCTCCCAAACCCACCTTTCACAATTTGTTTTCATTTAGCAAATAACATCACCTGTTTTACTTCACCAGGTTGTGCTCACATTAAACCAGAAACACATTTAGTATCCTTAGGGAATGTGTTAAGAGCACAAGACACATGAAATATGAGTAACAGCTTCGAAACCTTAAGGATCTTTGAATATAACACCTATAGTCAACTGTGTGGCCACTGATTAGGTCTTCCTGTTTCCTCATCTATAAACTTGGAGTCTATAGTATCTAACACCTGGAGATTTAAGAAGCCTATATATAATGCATAAAAATTTCTGGCACGCAGCAGAACTGTTAAAGTTTTGACTAAGGATGCATATACAAAATTAACAAAACGCATAGTCTCATTTTTGATATGGTCCACACCTCAATCCAAAAGATGATTTTAAAAATGTGCTTCTAAGTTACTGGCATACCTTCCTCACCATGCCATTCTGTTTGACCTTTCTGACAACAGGGAAAGAAGAAAAATGATAAAAATGAAAAGGTTTAGTAATATTACTTGCAGCAGATCAAGGAGTGAAAATGGATGATAAAGAAAAATTACTTGGGCAATATTTTAGAAATTTAACATAAAAAGCAACTAATCTGCTGAACAATAAATACTAACAAAATTATTTTGATAATGCAGGAGGACAACATGGGTCATTTTATGCATCTTTTTTCTTCAATTAATAAAATATAAATACCAAGATAAATTCAATAAGGAAATAAGTTGAACCATAAAAATATATTCTCAGGGTTCAACCTTTAAAAGGTCAACTGACCTATTTTTATCTTTCTCTAGACATGCCCCACTTGGGGAATTTTAAACATAGCTAATTCTCAATGCTGATGAAGACTGTGTTGAATGTGTATGCTACTTCACACATTTTAAATATCACATCCATTATATTAACTAAAAATTACTAATAATCAGAAGCAAACAAAAAGGAGCTGGGGGAAGGAGGACAAGGAAGGGAAGAACAATGAAAAGGGTTTTCTTTGGAATATTAGGATAAAGCTTACTGGGCAAGCAGAAAGTGTCCAAGCAGTAGGGTACATGCGTTGCACTATACTGACACAATTATATATCCATTCTGGGCTGACTTCACCAACTGGGAGCTATGTTACCCAAGCAACTTTTGTTTTTTGACTGAGCCTCAGACGCCCTATTTACATACTCTGGACACCAGCTACACTGCAGAGGTAAAGAGGTACTGAATGTGAGCACATTTTAAGTCCCCAGCAAAGTGCAGCAAACAGTGGGCTCAAATGTCTCTCCTTTGACACACAACTCTCTTCAAAGGATAAAACCAGAACAGCCTATCTTTTGAAAAGGAGCCTTACTTATACAGTGAACCTCTTACGAAAAATCCCACAAAAACAAACCCCACACACTCCATTTTATGGTATCTGAATCTGACATACACATTCCTCAATATTTCTCTAGTCAAAGCCAATATAAACGACACACAAAACACATAAAACATTTTCCAGTAACATAATAAAAAACAAGGCATAATCTAGAACATAACATTAGAGGAATGTCTGGTCTGCTCTCATGACTGCTTTTCCTGTTTGGTTCTCCCAGTAACAATGAAATTCACCCAAACCAGTGACACAGTACGATGATAATGTAAATATAAGATCAATTTGCTTCTTTACAAAATCTGTGCCAGAAGAGCAGAAATTCATCAAGTACACAAATGGTCTGGAGAAAAACAAGACAATGAAACGGTTTCTCCCTGTCCCATACTCTTGCCTCACCCTGACCTGATTTCTCCTCCATGTCTACCAGAGAGATTCTAGTCAGGGGTGGTGGTACGCACTTGTAATCCCAGCTACTGGGAGGCTGAGGCTAGGAATCACTTGAGTCCAAGGGTTTGAGACAAACCCCAGGCAACAGAGTAAGACCTAGTCTCTTAGAAAAGAGAGAGAAAGAGTCTAGGGAAAGGGAAAAATACAGAAATAGGAACAGGAGTTACCAAATAGCACCCCAGAAGAGACACATCTCTTTCCTACACTCTACCCTGCAGACCAAGTAAAATACTACAAGCCTGGCATTCTGAATGCATTATATCAACAGCTATGCTTCACAATATTCCTATGTGGTAGGTATTATTGACATCATGCCCATTTTACAGATGATGCAACTGAGGGTTGAAAAGATTGAGAAACTTGTCCAAGATTGCACAGCTAATAAGTGGCAGAGAGCCAAGAGTCTTGACTCCAAAATCCATACTATTTACCCACTTACTACACTACTTATTACTGTAGTGTAGATGAAAGAGTATTGGGCTCCGACTCAGCTTCACCCCTTGGGCAAATCACTTGACCTTGCTGAGCAGTTTGTCATCTGTAAATGAGGGCAATGAGAGCTGTCCAGTCTTTTCCCTATCAGCTGAGTGATGCTGAATTAGTACATGTGCAAATATTCCCTAAAAACTATGGGTGTATGAGAGTTTGCTAATTTGAGCCTGGGTTCTATACATTTTTACCCTCTGACTGGCCTACTAACCTAAAAATCAGTTTTAATGGTAGTTAAATCATTTTTAACATAAACAAAAATCTAATTAAACAAATATCAACCTTAGACATTCTGGAAAAAAAAAACAAAACAGAACTAGGAAGACAGAAAAAAGATCAATGGCTGCCAGCCAAATGGGGGGAGATGAATAGAGGACCGTGAGGGCAATGAAACTACTCTGCTGTAACACTATAATGGTGAATACAGGTCCTTATACATTTACCAATTCCTACCAATGTACACCACCAAAAACGAACCCCAACTAAATAATGAACTGTAAAAACAATGTATCATCAGTTGTAACAAATGGATTCTACTAACACAAAATGTAACTAATAAAAGAGGCTACATGGGAAGTGTAATTTCGCTCAATTTTTCTGTAAGCCTAAAACTGTTGGAAAGTCTTAATTTCTAAAAAGCTCAACCCTATAAAACATTCTAATAGCGATTTAGAAAGTACTATGAATGAGCTTGGTATTCTAAAAAAAAAAAAAATGCTGGAATACTTGACAATGTATATCATAGCCATCCTTTCCATAAAGATCAGTGTTGTCCAGGAGAATTGAAGGCAATGGTGGAACATTCTAGATCTGCTCTAATACTGTGGCACCAGCCCCATTGGCTATTATCAATTGAAAAGCATTGAGCTATTATCAAAGCTCAAACCCTGGCTAAAATGACAGAGGAATGGAATTTTAAGTTTTATTTAATTTTAATATTTAAATAATTCTTCAGGAGACCCCTAGAAACACACTGTAATACTAAGTTGAGAAGAAATGGTCAATAGACCATTCAAATGGATGTGGTTACGAAACAATGCCACAATTAACTGAGTAGGTCAGAAGTGACTAAGATGGCTAAAGCAACCAGGAACCAATGAAGTACATCTCCAATCATTTCTCCTTTAAATCCCATAACATAAGCAAACAGTGGCAAAATGCTCACTTTTCCTTTAATTGCTCCAATATTTTCTTTTCTTTTCTTTTCTTTTTGAGACTAGGTTTCGCTATTTTGCCCGTGGAACCACAGGCTCTCCTTGCCCGGGGTACCACAGACTCAAGCAATTCCCAGCCTAAGCTTCCCAGGTAGCTGGGATTACAGGTGCACGCCACCACACCCAGCTATTTTTTGGAACTAGGTCTCGCTACGTGCCCCAGGCGGGACTCAAACTGCGATCCCTAGCACCGGTCACTTCATAGACTGAAGCTTACAGGCATGAGCCACCATGCCCGGCCATAACTGCTCCAATATTTTCAACACAACACACTTAATTAAACATTTCTGCTTCTGGGAAAATAGGGCAGAGGTTAAGTCAGAACTGGGAATAATTTTTCAAGTCAAGACCGAGCAGAAATAGCCAGGCACGGTGGCTTGTGCCTGTAAGCTTCAGTCTATGAAGTGGTCGGGGCTAGGGATCGCGGTTCAAGTCCCGCCTGGGGCCCTTAGCGAGACCTAGTTCCAAAAAAATAGCTGGGTGTGGTGGCGTGCACCTGTAATCCCAGCTACCTGGGAAGCTTAGGCTGGGAATTGCTTGAGTCTGTGGTACCCCAGGCAACATGAGCCTGCGGTTCCACAGGCAAAAATAGGGAGACCTAGTCTCAAAAAAAAAAAAAAAAGACCCAGCAGAAATAAAAAATCATGGGTCTGAAAAAATAACCTAGAAGGGATGTTTCACAGACACAAGAGGTCCACCTGATTTTTTAAAAATGAAATTTCAAAAACTAATACTTAACTATGCATTTCAATTCCAAGCTATAGGCAGTGGAACTCAAAGGGAAAGATGATTCACTGAAAAGCAGGAGCAAAGAAGAGGTATGAAGAAAGTAAACAAAAATCAGATACACATGAGTATTCATATCCAGCTGTTACCCAGAGCACTGTCGCAAAGGGTCATTACCTCTTATCCTGGCCGGTTCAAATGATAGCTGATTAAACCTCAGTTCCTAATTCACTTTTTGTCCTTATCCCAGTGGCATAAAAGGGAACTTACGTCCTGCAGCGGCTTTTTATCGAAGTTCTCCCCAGGGGGATCTATGAAATCAAACCCCGAGATTGGCTCCCCACCCTCAGGGAATAAATGAAGTGTCCAAAGTGACAATGCCGAATCCCTAGAGTGCATTTGGTCCACAGCTTCTTTTTCAGTCCTGCCAGCACTGGATCTTTCTCTTAGAGCACAAAGGGAGGGAGAAAATGAGAGAAGTAATTGAGAAGCAGTTACACCCTCATGCAGAGACATGAAAATATCTGACCTAAGAGACAGGTCCCCCAAAAGCTATTTTTTGGCACTTTCCTCAGATGTTAATCCTGACCTTTTCTCTCCTTTTGCAAGCTTATGAATGACATTAAAAAATATTATTTCATAATGTCAAAGAGCAGTAATATTTAAGAGTATGATCCAAATGCATAAATAAAACGAAAGAGCTGAGTGATTCAGCGGGAAGTCCAACAAGTCCAACGCTTCAGTATTTCAACCGCACAGGACAGACAGACAAACGGCGCTTCCACCTTCTCACCCCCTTTCCCCAAAGTCCACTGTTCCTAGGCCTTGGAAGCCTTATACCCCATTCGTTGTGCAATCTTTTTCAAACTCCACCCACTGACTCGAGAACAAGTGGAATTCTCCCATTCTGAAGGTCTCAATTTTCCTGTATCCAGGGAGACATTGAAAACTCCTTGACGTGAGTGAAGGGAGAACCGTACAGCCTGTCACCCCGGTCAAGAGACCAGAGGCCAGAGGCAGAGAGGTGCTCAAGTTTCCGCTTAGCGAAGGAGAAAAAAGAAAGAAAAAGGGAGGAAATAAAGAACAAGGGACCCGGGGGGGGGGGGGGTAATGGGACGACAGGCTCCCAGGTGCTCCAGCATCGCTTCCCCAAGGCCAGTCCCACGTGCATTGGACCCGTGGCACCCAGAGAGGAGCTCCAGGGCCAGCGTCCCGGGGTCCGAGCGGTCCCTGCAGCACTCGGCCGCCCGCGCAGTGGCAGGGAACGCAGAGGGGCGAGGAAGGGGGGCGCAGCCCGGGCTCCTGTGCGCTTATCTTACTGCGCAACAGCCTCGTCCGCGCCGCCCGGGCGCAGCCCGCACCGCAGAGCGCCCAGCGCACCTGCCCCACGCCAGGAGAGCGAGCCAGTGACCCCAGGCCACCCCCCGACGGCGGCGCCCAGCGCGGTGAGCACGGAAAACACCCGGGCCGCGGGGGCTGAGAGAGAGCACACCTGGCGCCCGGGACCCCGCGGGGCCAACCGCACGTGGCTGTCACCCCTGGCGCGCCCCCGCCTTGCACCCCTGCCCCCTCACACCAGGTTGCCACCCCTGCCTTCCCCCCCCCTCCGCC
>PVHY01015848.1:0-35107 GCA_004024945.1 Uropsilus gracilis
AATGAAATATGGTTTAATAACAAATGCTAAAATCATGACATAAGCTGTAGATGAGATGGATTTTATCCCACTCTACTCTATAAAGTGTACATCTTAGAGAGATTTCATTAGTAAACATAAAAGTACAGAGAAGTTCCAGATAGATATATACTGCTCCTTTAAAAACTGTTTGGAATCAAGAGCATTCTAGCTTACAGGTTTGGCAGTTCCCCTTAAAGGCCAAATCCTCAGGAATTTAAATGAAACCAGGGATAATAACAAGTGCTAGAATATATGACTTAGAAGCTGGTGGTGATATGGACTTATATCTATTCTACTCCATGAGTGTACATATAGGGAAATTTCATCCATAAACATCTAAGTACAGAAACGTTAAATAAGATATAAACAGCTCCTTTTGATTTTTTGGACTCAGGAGAGTTCTCCCTAAAACGCTGGAAATACGACTTAAAGGCCGAAATCCACAGGGATTGCATTGAAAAAGAGATAATAACAAGTGCTATAAATCATGTCTAAAGACCTAGGGGTGAGATGGACATATATCCTATTTTATTCCATGAAGTCTTCTTCTATCTCTTTTAGTAGCATTTTAAAGTTTTTTTGTATAGTATTTTTATGTGTTTTATAGGTTTATTCCAAGGTATTTAATTGGTTTTGGTGCCATGGTAAATGGGATGATTTTTTAATTGGCTAGAACTTCCAAAACAATATTAAAAAGTAATGGAGAGAGTGGTTTCACTGAAAATGCAGCCATGTCCCCTGAAAGGTTGAAATCATGAGTGTTTCTAGTGAAAACAAGGTTTATCAAGAAGTGATGGAAATCATGAAACTAAGTAACTGGAGGTGAGATAGTCTGTATCCTGCTCAACTATATTAAGTGTACAACATACTCAGATTTCTTCTCTGTACAGCAAAGTACAGAGTGTATCCATAAGATATAAAGAACTACTTTGCAGTTGGTTGGTTTCAAGAGCATTTTCGCTGAAAAGATGGGCATGTGTCCTGAAAGGACTTAATCCTCTGTTTCGAGTAAAACAAGGGTTTCCAAGAACTGATGAAAATCATGAAACTAAGAGCTCTAGGTGTGTTTGACTGGATCCTGTTCTACTCTATTAAGTGAGGAATATACAAGGATTTCTTCTCTTTACAGCAAAGTACAGTGAAGTACAATAAGATATAAAGTGCTCCTTTGCAATCTGTTTGATTTCAAGAGTGTTTTCCCTGAAAACACAGGCAAGGCCCTTCAAAGGCCAAAATCATCAGGATTTTGCATGAAAGCAAAAGTTTGCATCAAGTGTTAGATATCATGAACTTAAGTTAGACGTGAATTGGAGGGGTATGCAGTTCATCTCCATGAAGTGTGCAACATGCAGAGATTTCTTCTCTGTACAGCAAAGTACAGAGAAGCTTCAGTAAGATAGAAAGTACTCCTTTGCACTCTGTTTGGTTCCAAGTGCGTTTTTGCTGAAAATGCAGGCAAGTTCTGACCCAGGTGTGTGGCCACAAGTCACTGTCGCCTGCTCCAGACCTCTTGGAGGGTTCCATCACCTCGCTGCATACTCCACCATGCTTGGGAACCAACCTCTGCAGGCAGGTTCCTGCCAGAACCCACTCACCCTGCCACCACCCAGGTGAGTGACCCCAAATCACTGGCACCAGCTCCAGGTCTCTGGGAGGGACCCATTGCCACGTCGCCTGCTCCACCATCCCTGGGAGCCAAGCCCTGCAGCCCGGTTTCTGAGGGAACCCACCCACCATGCCACCACCCAGGTGAGTGGCCGCAATCTCTGACATTGGCACCACAAGAGGTGCCAGGGCCAATTAGTAAACTAAAGTACAGATCTAATTTCAACATGGAAAACATTGCCATCAACATGAGACCAACACAAGATCCGTGGTTTCTCAATATGTGGAACATGTTAGAAAGCAAAACACAGTAAGGAGAAAAACTTTTAAGATGCAAGCAAGCCCTGAAGGAAATAATCCATCACCAGCAAAGAAAGGACAATCTCTGAAAAACATCAAAAAATGATGTGTATATCAGAAAAAAGATTCCACTATCAACATGTTAAATGCACTCCAACAATTAAGAGAAGCATTAGAAAAAAAGGACAACAGTATGATAGAAGCATTTAATGCACTAAAGGAAGAAGTAGGAACATATAAAATGAAAGCATCAATATGTATAACCTAATCAGTGAACTAAAGAATGAAAATGAATCCCTAAAATAGAAATTGAAAGAGACTCAAGATTTAAAGTTTGCAATAGATGAGCTCAAAAATGCACAGAAAAGCCATGGCAGCAGAATAGATGAAACAGAGGAACGAATTAGCACACTTGAGGATATTGAGAAAGAGAGAGAGAAACAAAGTAGGAGGACTGAAGACTAGATCAGTGATATGTCAGATTCCTTAAAGGAAAGAAACATAAGAGTAATAGGAATCCCCAAATGAGGAGAGAGTAATGGGAACTGAAAGGCTTTTCACTATACTAATAGAGGAGAACTTCCCAAATATGAAGAAAGAAATGAAAATAGACACACAGGAAGCCAAAAGGACACTGAAATACTGTAATAAAAGAAAAGCCACAGCAAGACACATCATCGTAAAACTTCCAAGAACCCAAGATAAGGAAAAATAATGAGAATTGCTAGAGAAAAGAAACAGATAACCTTCAAAGGAAAATCCATTAGACTGACCTTAGGTTTTTCTGAAGAGACACTCCAGGCAAGGAGAAAATGGAGTCACATCTACAAAAAAATCCAAGAAAAAATGTGCCAGCCAA
Source organism: Uropsilus gracilis (assembly GCA_004024945.1). NCBI lineage: Eukaryota > Metazoa > Chordata > Mammalia > Eulipotyphla > Talpidae > Uropsilus > Uropsilus gracilis. Next base: position 2,786 of record PVHY01015848.1, read on the forward strand.
GAATATTCTACCCTGCAAAGCTATCCCTCCTCTACAAAGGAAAAATTACAACCTTTCCAACAAGCAACGTCTCCAGAAGTTTGCTACCACTAAACCCTAACTCCAAGAAATTTTGCAGGAGGCCCCAAGATCAAAACCATAAGAAGAACAAATACAAAAAGCAAAAACACAAAATAAACCCCAAATAACCACCAGGAAACCATTAGAATCACAAATATCAATAATCACCCAAAATGTCAATGGTCGAAACTCAGCAATCAAAAGATGAAGAGTTGCAGACTGGATCAGAAAACAGAACCCAACATTCTTCTGCCTCCAAGAAACACATCTGATCACTAAGGATAATCACAGACTGAAGGTGCAGGGCTGGAAAACTACACTGCAAGCAAACAGCCCCCACAAGAAAGCAGGAGCTGCCATTCTTGTATCAGACAGAGCACACTTCAAATTAACAAAAGTGACAAAAGATAAAGACAGCCACTACCTAATGGTTAAAGGGTCAATTCACCAAAAAGACATAACAATAATCAACATATACACAATAATGAGGGAGCACCAAAATTCATAAAACAACAACTAGTAGAACTGAAATCAAATATTGATGACAATACAGATGTGGTAGGAGATTTTAACACGCCACTCTCAACAAAAGATGGATCAACAAAACATCAACTACACAAAGAAACAAAAGCTTTAAAGGAAGACCTAGACCAAATGGACTTAATAGATATATACAGGACACTGCACCCCAAGGAAAAGAATTCACTTTTTTTTCAAATGCACAATGTTCGTTCTCTAAAATTGATCATATATTAGGCCACAAGACAAACCTGAACAAATACACAAAGATTAAAATAATACCAACCTTTTTCTCTGATCATAAAGGCATCAAATTATATATCAACAATGGAAAGAAAGTAAGGAGAGTAAACACTACATGGAGACTGAACAGCAGGCTTCTGGAAGACGACTGGGTAAAAGAGGAAGTGAAAGAAGAAATTAAAACCTACATGGAGGCAAACGACAATGATGACACAACATTCCAAAATGTGTGGGACACAGCAAAAGCAGTAATATGAGGAAAGTTCATGGCAATACAGGCCCCAAAACAAAGAATTGAAACAGCCAAAAATAATACTCTAATCTCCCAAATTGAGAACGTAGAAAAAGAGCAACAAAAAGTCCAAAACCCAGCAGAAGACAAGATATAACAAAATTAAAAGCAGAGATTAATGAAATAGAAACCTAAAAGACCATCGAGAAGATAAACAAAACCAAAAGTTGGTTCTTTGAAAAAAATAAATAAAATTGACAAACCACTGGCAAGGCTTACAAAGAAAAGAAGAGAGAAAACACAAATAAACAGGAACATAAACAAAAAGGGAGATATTACAACAACAAGCAGAAATCGAAAAGATAATTAGAGACTACTAATAACATCTATATGCAAACAAATACAGCAACCTAGAAGAGATGGAAAAATTCCTGGAACAATACAGTCATCCAAAATTGAACAAAGAAGAAATAGAAAGCTTAAACAGGTCAATAATGAGCAGTGAAATTGATACTGTCATCAGAACTCTCCCTAAAACAAGAGCCCAGGTCCTGATGGTTTTACAAATGAGTTCTACCAAACATTCAAAGAGGAACTAACACCAGTACTATTAAAACTACTTCAAAAAATTGAGAAATAAGGAAAGTTACCAAATACATTCTATGAAATAAACATTACACTAATTCCAAAACCAAGTAAAGATAGTGCAAAGAAAGAGAACTACGGACCAATCTCCCTAATGAACACAGATGCAAAAATTCTTAACAAAATCCTGGCACATTGAATCCAACATTGCATAAAAAGGATCATCCATTATGACCAAGTGGGATTCATCCCAGGGGCATAGGGATGGTTCAACATTCGAAAATCAATCAACATAACCCACCACATCAACAAAGAGAAGAACAAAAACCATATGATCATATCAATAGATGCAGAAAAAGCATTCAATAAAGTTCAGCATCCTTTCATGATGAAAGCCCTGGAAAAAATTGGTATAAAAGGAATATACCTGAACATAATAAAAGCTATATATGACAGACCCACAGCAAATAACATCCTCAATGGGGAAAAACTGAAACCATTCCAATTAAGGTCCAGAACCAGGCAAGGATGCCCACTCTCTCCACTCCTTTTCAACATAGTTCTGGAAGTCTTAGCCAGGGCAATAACACAAGAGAAAGACATAAAAGGAATCTGAATAGGAAACGAAGAAGTAAAGTTATCATTATACGTGCATGATATGATTCTCTATGTAGAGAACCAGAAAAATCGACAGAAAAGCTGATTAAAATAATAAATCGATTTGGTAAGGTAGTTGGATACAAAATCAACTCACTTTGCATTCATATATGCAAAGAATCAATCAGAAGAAGAAATTAGAAAAAACACCTCATTTACCATTGCACCAAAGAAATACTTGGGAATTAACATAACAAAGATGTAAAAGACCTATACAAAGAAAACCATAAAACATTCTTAAAAGAAATAGAAGATGATGTAAAAAAATGGAAAGACATTCCCTGTTCATGGATCGGAAAAATCAACATTATCAAAATGGCCATACTACCAAAGGCCATCTACAGATTCAATGCAATTCCAATAAAGATCCCAATGACATATTTTAAAGAATTGAACAAATTCATATGGAACAACAAAAGACCCCGAATAGCCAAAACCCTATTGACAAACAGAAGAGAGAACGGAGGTATTACTATTCCAGACTTCAAACTGTACTAAAAAGCCATAATACTTAAAACAGCATGGTACTGGTACAAAAACAACAAACAGACCAATGGATCAGAATTGAATACCCAGAAAAAAAAAACACACATATACGGTCAATTAATCTTTGACAAAGGGCCAAAAAACATACCCTGGAACAAGGATAACCTCTTCAGTAAATGGTGCTGGAAAAACTGGATCAAAACTTGTAAAAAAATGAACCAGGACAACACCCTCACACCCTGTACAAAAATTAACTCAAAATGGATAAAGGACCTGAAAGTGAGACCTGCAACCATAAAATACATAGAAGAAAACCTGGGCAAAACCCTTAATGAATTTCACCTCAGAAATCCATTTGGGGAAACTACTATGGCTGGCAAAAAATGAAGGAAAGCATAAACAGCTGGGACTATATAAAACTAAAAAGTTTCTGTTCAGCAAAAGTGACAATAAACAAAACAAAAAGAAACCCAACCAACTGGGAGAAAATTTTTGCCCTGCAGACAAGTGACAAGGGTCTGATAGCAAAGATCCAAAAAGAGCTCCTACAGCTCAACAAAAACAAAGCAAAAAACCCACTCAAAAATTGAGGAGAAGAACTAAAATGACACTTCACCAAAGAGGAGATACAGATGGCTAATAGGCATATGAAAAAATGCTCCACATCATGAATAATCAGGGAAATGCAAATTAAAACCACACTGAGATACCATCTTACACCAGTAAGAATGGCCCATATCAATAAAATGGACAACAACAAATGTTGGTGCGGATGTGGAGAAAAAGGAACTCTCTTACACTGCTGGTGGGAGTGCAAACTGGTCCAGCCACTATGGAAGACTGTGTGGAGGACCCTCAAACAATTGAAAGTGGACTTACCATTCGACCCAGCAATCCCACTACTAGGAATCTACCCAGAACATGAAAACATTAATTCAAAAGGACACATGTACGTGCATGTTCATTGCCTCCCTGTTTACAGTTGCAAAGAATTGGAAACAAACCAAATGCCCCAAAATAGATGATTGGCTTTAAAAAACGTGGTATATATACACAAAGGAATACTACGCATCCATCAAGGAGGACATTTGCAGCAACCTGGATGGAACTAGAAAAACTCATATTAGCAGAAATAAGTGAAAAAGAAAGAGAGAAGTACAGGATGGTCTCACTTATATGATGGATATAGGGAAAAACAAACAAATAAGAAAAAATGAAAACAACCAATGGGACTTAAACATGGAGCAATAAAGGAGGAGGGGGAAGAAGTTGGGGAGGTGAAGAACAAAGGAACAGGATAGTTAACAAATGTTAGTGAAGTGGGAAAGCTCCGAGTTACACAATAATGGACTAATGAAATATAAATATACACATATATATATGCAAAAAAACCCACATTTACCAGATATCTGAAGAGAACAACGGGCCCCACAGAGGAACATCAACTTAACCAACAAATCGCAGAAAAATGAGAGATGGAGTGACTGGAAGGGGGATATGGAGGGGGGATATGGAGGGTGTAGGAGGGATCAATTAATGCAAAATTGTGACAACCAATAAAATGAGTTTTAAAAAAGATAAAAAAATAAATAAACGCAGGCAAGTCCCTGTAAAGGCTGAAATCCTCAATGTCTTGAGTAAAAACAAGATTTTCCTAGAAGTGCTTGATATCATGAAACTAAAGATCTTGAGGTGAGATGAATAGGTATCCGTTTCTACTCCACTAAGTATACAACATACAGGGATTTTTTCTCTGTACAGGAAAGTACATAGAAGGTACAGTAAGATAAATGAGCTCGTTTGCAGTCTGTTTGTATTCAACAACGATTTCACTGAAAAGGCATGAAAGTCCACTGAGAGGGGAAATACTCAGTGTTTGGATGAAAATAAGGGTTTCCAGAATTCTGAAAAGCATGAAACCAAAGAGCTGGAGGTGAGATAGACAGGTATCCAGTACTACTCAATTAAGTGTACAACGTACAGAAATGTCTTCTCTCTAGAGCAAAGAACAGAAATTACAGTGGATATAAAGAGCTCCTTTGCAGTCTCTTTCATATCAACAGCATTTTGGCTGAAATCGCAGAAAAGTGCCCTGAAATGTTGATATCCTCATTGATTTGAGAAACAGCAAGGTTTTCCGAGAATTCTGGCAAATTGAAATGAAAGAGCTGGAGGTGAGATGGACAGGTATCCTGTTCTACTGCATTAAGTATAGAACATACAGAGATCCTTCTCTGTACAGCAAAGTAAAGAGACATTACAGTAAGATATAACAAGCTATAAACAAAGCATTTGGCTGAAAATGCAGGTTAGGTCACTAAAACGATATCAGTATTTCGAGAGAAAACAAGGGTTTCCAAGAAGTGGTGAAAATCATGAAACTAAGTGCTGTAGGTGAGATTCACTGGATCCTGCTTTACTACATTAAGTGTATAACATACAGAAATTTCATCTCTGTATAGCAAAGTACAGAGATGTATGTAAGATATAAAGACCAAACTTGTAGTCTGGTTACAAGAGCATTTTCGCTGCAAACGCTGGCAAATGTACTGAAATTTCAAAATCCTCATTGTTTTGATGAAAACATGGGTATTTACACTTCTGGAAATCATTAAACTAAAGAACAGGAGGTGAATGTACAGGTATCCTGTTCTACTGCATTAAGTGTACAACACACAGACAGTCCTTCTCTGTACAGCAAAGTAAAGAGATGTTACAGTAAGATATAATGAGCTCCATGCAGTCTGTATGGTTTCAAGATGTTTTTGCTGAAAACACAGGCAGGGCCCTGAAACGACGAAATCCTAGTGTCTTGATTGAAAAAAAGGGCTTCCAAGAAGTGATAAAAATCATGAAACTAAGAGCTTTAGGTGAGATTAACTGGATCCTGTTTTACTCCATAAGTATACAATACAGAGATTTCTTCTCGTATAGCAAGTACAGAAAATACAGTAAAATATAAAGAGCTCCTTTGTAGTATGTTTGGTTTCAAGGATGTTTTCACTGCAACACAGGCAAGTGTACAGAAATTTAGAAATCCTCAATGTTTTGATGAAAACATGGCTTAAAAAGATTTCAGGAAATCATGAAACTAAAGAATCCAGGTGAGATGGACAGGTATCCTGTTCTACTCCATTAAGTGTACAGCAAACAGAGATTTCTTCTCTTTACCACAACATACAGAGAAGTAAGAGTAAGATATAAAGAGCTGCTTTGAGATCTGTTTGGTTGTCAGAGAGTTTTTGCTGAAAACAAGAGAACTCCATGAACATGCATAATCCTCAGTGTTTTGAGTGAAAACAAGTGTTTCTAAGAAGTAAAGTGAATCATGAAACTAAATAGATTGAGGTGAGAAGTACTGTATCTTGTTCTACTCAATTAAGTGTACAAACACACAGATTTTGTCTCTGTACAAAAAATTACAGAGAAGTTTACAGGAAGATATAAAGAGCTCTTTTGCAGTCTGCTGGTATAAAGAGCATTTTTGCTAAAAACGCAGGCAAGTCCCCTGAAATTCTGCCATCCTCAGTGTTTCAAGTGAAACAAGGGTATCCAAGAAGTGAAAAAAATCATGGATATAGGAGTTCTCATTGAGACTGACTAGATCCTGTTCTACTGCATTCAGTGTAAAACATACAGAGATTTCTTCTCTGAACACCAATGTACAGAGTAATTACAGTAAGATAGAAAGTGCTCCTTTGCATGTGTGGGTTCATGTGAGATTTCACTGAAAAGGCAGGCAAGTCCCCTGAAAGCCCAAAGTTCTCAGTGTTTGAGGGAGCACAAGGGTTTCCTAGACTAGCTGGAAATCATGAACCTAGAGTTGGAGGTGAGATGGACAGATATCTGCTCCACTATATTAAGTGTACAACATATAGAGATTTCTTTTCTGTACATCAATGTACAGAGAAGTTTCACTAAGATATAAAGAACTCCTTCGCAGTTATTTTGGTTTCAAGACGTTTTCTCTGAAAACGCAGGTGAGGCCCGTGAAAGGCCAAAACCTCAGTGATTTGAGTGAAAACAAAGGTTTACACGAAGTGCTGGAAATCATGAAGCAAAAGAGCTGGAGCTGAGCTGGACAGGTATCCTGTTCTACTGCATTAAGTGTACAACATACAGAGATTTCCTCTCTGTAGAGCTAAGTACAAGAAGTTACAGTAAGAAAAAGGAATTCCTTTGCAATTTGTTTTGTGTCAAGATCGTTTTCGCTGAAAACACAGAAAAGTACCATGAAAGGCCGATATGCTCATTGATTTGAAGGACAACAAGGGTGTCCAAGAATTCTGGCAGGAGGTGAGATGGAGTGGTATCCTGTTCTACTCCATGAGTGTACAACATGCAGAGACTCCTTCTCAGTACAGTAAATTAAAGAGATGTTACAGTAAGATACAGCGAGTTCCAAGCAGTCTGGTTTCAAAGCATTTTGGCTGAAAACACAGGTTAGGTCACTAAAACAATGATATCCTCAGTGTTTCCAGTGAAAACAAGGGTTTCCAAGAAGTAATGAAAATCATGAAACTAAGTGCTGTAGTTGAGATTAACATGATCCTGTTTTACTCATTACAGTGTACAACATACAGCGATTTCTTCTCTGTATAGCAAAGTACAGAGAAGTACAGTAAGATAAAAGAGGTCCTTTGTTGTTTCAGTTTCAAGACCGTATTTGCTGAAAATGCTGGCAAGTGTACAGAAATTTCGAAATCCTCATGTTTTGATGAAAGCATGGGGTTTTAGATTTCTGGAAATCATTAAACAAAAGAATAGATGAGAGATGGACAGGTATCCTGTTCTAATCAATTAAGTGTACAACATACAAAGATTCCTTCTCTATACAGCAAATAAAAGAGAAGCTACAATAAAATATAAAGAACTCGTTTGCAGTATGTTTGGTTTCAAGAGTGTTTCACTGAAAACGCACACAAGGGCCCTGAAATTATGAAATCCTCAGTGTTTCGAGTGAAAACTAGGGTTTCCAAGAAGAGAAGAAAATCCTGAAAGTAAGCATAGTGGGTTAGTTTAACTAGATCCTGTTTTACTACATTAAGTGTACAACCTACAGAGATTTCTTCTTTGTATAAAAAAGTAGAGAAAGTATGTAAAATATGCTTACATACTCCTTAATAGTCTTAAGCAGCTTAAGAGCTCCTTAATAGTCTGTTTGGTTTTAAGAGCTTCTTGGCTGCAAATGCCAGCATGTGTACTAAAAATTTGAAATCCTCAGTGTTTTGATGATAACGTGGGTTTGAAAGATTTCTGGAAATCATTAAAAAAAAAGATGGAGGTGATATGGACAGGTATCCTGTTCTACTTCATTAAGTTTTCAACACACAGACATTTCTTCTCTTTACCTCAACATACAGAGAAGTTACAATAAATATAACGAGCTCCAATGACATCTGTTTGGTTTACAGGGAGTTTTAGCTGAAAATGCAGGCAAGTCCTATGAAAGTCCACAATCCTCAAGGTTTTTAGAGAAAACAAGAGCTTCCAAAAATTAATGCGAATCATGAAACTAAATAGATTGAGGTGAGACAGACTGTATCTTGTTTGACTCTATTAAGTATACAAATACACCGATCTCTGTACAGCAAAACACAGAGAAGTTACAGGAAGATATAAAGAGCTCCTTTGCAGTCTGCTTGATTTCAAGAGCATTTTTGGTGCAAATGCAGGCACATCCCCTGAAAGTCTGTAATCCTCAGTGTTTTGAGGGAAAACAAGGATTTCCAAGAAGTGACGGAAATCATGGAACTTGTGCTCCTGTTGAGATTGACTAGAACCTGTTCTACTCCATTCAGTGTACAACATACAGAGATTTCTTCTCTGTACACCAAAGTACAGAGAAATAACAGTAAGATAGAGAGTGCTTCTTTTCAGTGTGTAGTTTCATGTGAGATTTCGCTGAAAAGGCAGGCAAGTCCCCTGAAAGCCTGAAATTCTCAGGGTTTCAAGCGAAAACAAGGGTTTCTTAGAAGAGCTGGAAATCATGACTAAAGAGTTGTAGGTGAGATGGACAGGTATCTCACTCAACTATATTAAGTGTACAACATACACAGATTTCTTCTCTGTATAGCAAGTATAGAGAAGTTGCAGTAAAATCTAAAGAGCTCCTATGCAGCCGGTTGGTCTCAAGAGCATTTTCACTGAAATCGCAGGCACGTCCCCTGAATGGACATAATCCTCAATTTCGAGGAAAATAAGGGTTTCCAAGTAGTCACGAAAATCATGAAACTAAGAGCTGTAGGTGAGACTGAGTGGATCTGTTCTACTCCATTAAGTGAAGTACATACAGGGATTTCTTTTTTTAAGTTTTACCATGTGTCTTGCTGTGTTTCTTCTTTCATTAAAGTAGTTTGATGTCCTTTTCGCTTTCTGTATGTCTATTTTCATTTCTTCAGGTTTGGGAAATTTTCCTCCATTACTTCCTTGAAGAGCCTTTCAGGTCCTATGTCTTTTTCTTCACCTTCTGGTATTCCAATTACTCTTATATTTGTTTTCTTTAGGTTATCTCACAGATCTCTGATTTTTTCTTCTGTTTTCTTACTCTGCTTTTTCTCTCTCTCTTTCTTTGTTCTCTCTACTTCTGTATCCTCTAGTGTGCTGATTCTTCTATTTCTTCTAATCTGCTTTCTTGGCTCTGCCCTGCATTTTTAAGTTATTCTATTGCTCCTCTTATGCATTGCATCTCCTGCAGCTTCTTGTTTAGGTTTTCAGTTTCATTTTTCTGTACATTAATGATAGTGCTCATTTTGCTGCATTCTTTTTTATATTTTTCTACTATTTCTCTTAATTCATTGAGAGCTTCTCTTCTTTTGCTTTCCCTTTGTTCCCCCTCTTCCTTAGCCTCTTTGAGTGCTTTTATCATGTTGATTCTGAATTCTTTGTCTGACATATGAAGCATTTCTTCCATGTCATCCATGTTGGTTTCTATAGATTGTTTATCCTTTGGTGGTGAGTTATTTTTGTTAGGGCTTGCTTGAGTATTCATATTCTTCCTCCTTTTTTTAAGAAAAAAGGAAGAAAGAGCAATAAAGATACATTCTAAGTAAAAAAAATTGAAACAAAGCCAGTTGAGACCTCCTCTCTGTGAATGGAGTTCGTGAACTGCAGTTGTTAGAAAAGTCGAAGAATTGGGGATTGCTTTCTCCCAATTATCCTAAATAGCACTAAGAAGGGGAGTTTTACCTGTTCTGTGCTTTCTCTTAATAATTTAGCCTCAACATTTACGTTATCAATGGAGAGCTCCTTTCCCAAAAATCAAAAAACGGCCCTACAACTCACCAGTCTACCTATAATACCTATACTACCAAAACAGTCTATCCTATAATAAAAAATTACCCTTCTCTTATTGTGTGACTATAAGGTTAACTTTTAATAAAATATATGGTGGCTCCACAGGGATCAACAATAACAAGGAATGTGTTTGAATCTTTTATCTTAATTGTGATGTATCTTGCTGTGCCTTTTATACTCTTTAAGTAAACTGGTAATAACAAGCTTCTTAGCTATTGCAGTAGGTGAAACATGACATTCTTAACCTTAGGGTTTGTGGGTTCAAGCCCCACACTAAAAACTAAAATCAGCTGTGTATTATTAATTCAAAAAATTCTCCACATTTATGGTACAGTAAAAGTAACCTTTGTTAAAGTACTTTTAAAAAAATTAAACACATTTAACTTAAACAATTGATTCTTTAAAAGGTTATTTTCTATCTGTGATCATTTCATTTTTCAAACAAACAACTTTATTTAATCTAATTATATAGAAAAGCAAATGTGATTTCGAAGTATTCTTAAAAGTTTTAAAAACTGTATCTGTAATCATTTTGTATCTGTAATTATTTTGTTTTAGTTAACACAATTATGTAGAACAATAGTATAAAATTCTTAAAGTTTTTAAAAACATGGAGGTGACTTTTAAAAAGGTATAACCCCGTGCTGAGTGTGTCCCCCCACCCACTCATGCCAGCTCAGGTACCAGGCCTGCTGGTGGGGCTGCAACCTGGGCCCATGTGCACAACTGAGGGTACTTGGCCCACCAGCTATGTGTGGCTGGGCCCACGCAGTTGCCACCTCTCTTGATGCACAGCCGGGCCTGGGCGGTAAGTCCTTTAGGCCACGGCCCTCACCCACGCACCCAAGTTTGGTGGTGCTCTCATCATGGAAACACTCAGCCACCGATCTGGCTGCAGGGACACTGTCCCCAGGGGCCACACTCTGCCCTGGGGTCTGTGCTGGGGTCCAGGGCCAGAGCTCAGGCTGAGCTGCTCCTCAGCCCCCAGGCGCCCCTCCTCAGAAAGACCATCCCTACCCCTCCCAGCACACTCCAATTGAGCAGTGGCCATGGAACACAGCCATAGAGCGCCTTCCCACAGACAAACCGCTGGCCTCCCACTTCCTGTCTACCCCAGCTTCTTGGGACACCCTCAGGCATGTTTTCCCCCAGAGGTGACTGAGGCCTTTTGGTGGTGGTCTGTGGGCTGCCTGCCCTGAGTCCTTTTCTGTTGCTCTGCAGCCCAATCTTGTTTATCCTTTACCCCCAGGAGGGGGGGCAGGGCTTGGATGGGGTTCTTTCCAGGCAGTGGCAGGGAGTAGGAGCTGGGGCTTTTCTAATGCAGAGGCTAGCCTTACACACCCAGAAACACTTGTCCCCCTTTATGGCCAGGGCTTTCTCTGGTGCTTAAAGGCAACTGTGTAAACAGCAGCGCTGGTTCTGGTTACCAAGCCCTGTCTTGGCAACAGGCCTGGCAGGACATCTTACATTCTCCCCTGCCCCCACTCCCTTTTCTCCTCCACTGCCCCCTAGTATCTTCCCCTCCTGTGTTATATATCCTTAAAAATTCCCTGTCAGCTACTTCGCAGCCTACAGCCAGGCCCCTCTGGGGCCTGTTTGCTCAGGAAAGCTCTGCCACAGCCCTGGGAGGGTGGATTTCTAAAGGGTCAAGCCCCCGGAGAGGAGACTTTGTGTTCTTGAACTGAGGTTTAGACTCAGTTGGCATCCTTCCCCATGTTTACCAGGGGCAGGACCAGGCCACACCCTCCCCAGTCACCTTTCCTGTCTCCCTCTCCTGGCTCTTAGTGCTGTGAGCCAACTCTAGAGCCACCAGGCACTGCCCAGCCCTGCTGGAGCCTCATGGGGTGGGTTGTAGTCATCCCTCAGAAAGAACATGGCCCGCCCAGTCCCAGCCCAGAGCCTGGCTCCAAAGGCTGGATGCACAGGGCCATATTACTGGTGCTCAGAGAAGCCATACTGCCTGCTTCCTGAGTATGTGTGTGTGTGTGTGTAGGTATAGGGGTACTTCTCCCCTCCTCAAGGAGCCTGAGGGAACTGGTGAATGTAGGACTGTGATGGGGTGAGAGGAGGGTGGAAGGAAAGCAGTGAGCTGCAACTATATTTTCTTTTTCTCTTTTTCAGTGGAGCTATCACTCATCCATCAATCATTCACCACTTTAAAGTATGCCATCCAATCATTTTTAACATAAAAAGCTGTGCAGCTGTTACCACTACCTAATTCCAAAACATTTTTATTACCCCCCAGAGATACTCTGGAGCCACCAATAGCCCAGTTTAAGTTTCTGAAGGAAAGGAAAAGTCAGTGCCAGATAGAACTACATTCTGTTTTGTTTTGTTTTGGAGACTAGGTCTCGCTGTTTTTGCCCGCAGAACCACAGCTCATGTTGCCTGGGGTACCACAGACTCAAGCAATCCCCAGCCTCAGCTTCCCAGGTAGATGGGATTACAGGCACACACCACCATGTCCAGCTATTTTTTTGGAACTAGGTCTCACTACAGGCCCCAGGCGGGATGCGAACCATGATCCCTAGCCCCGGCCACTTCATAGGCTGAAGCTTTCAGGCACGAGCTACCATGTCCAGCCTAGAACTACATTCTGGGTTAATGTGAAGCCCTGTCTCAACTCTATGCCTTCCATTTTGTTTTTTCTTTTCTCCAGAATACCCTTTTGGTCCCACCATACTCTCACCTCAGAATGAGTCTCCTAAATCCAGGTTCCAATTGCAAATACCAACCAAGAAAAAGAGTTCCTAATCTTCTCAGCCCTATATTGAAACAACTCAACGCATAAGTCAGTCAGGAAACTTGAATCGAACTAGCCTATGCCAGATACTATAGTTATCAGGGGACTTTCACCTGCAAGTAACAACTAGTAGTCTTAAGAATCAAGACTCTCACATCCCTCTAGATTGCAAGGTGGAACTCATAGGGGCACCTGATGTCTCAGGAATGGTGTTAAGAACTCAGTTTCTTTTTGCTCCATTCTTTCTCCATTAGTTGACCTTATCCTCAGGTAGTCATGGTCAAAGGCAGGCTGCTGCTGCTCCAGGCAACACTGCCAGACATAAAAATGTTCAACAGCAAGAAAGAGGGAGCATCTAGTACAGAATTTCACTTTAAGAGCCCCCAAAATCTTTTCATGGATTTTCAGATTCCCTTTACATCTCTAGGAGCCTTCCCCCTCAGATGGCAGTCACAGCAGGACTGTTCATCAGCCTAATCTAGGTCATATGCCTTCCCCTAATCCAGTCCGTGGCAAGGGGACATGCTTGGTTGAGACAGTCAGGATTGATTTCTGAAGTATATGAGGATGGGTAGCTAATGAACAAATGGGACCTCTTACAGCCTTGAGGAAGGAACCACCTGTGGACACAAGAGGCTCAAGGAAGAGAAGCTAATGCCTCAAAAGAATAGAAAGGGCACTTGTCAATCACAGTACAGCCCAGTAGTGATTCAGACAGAAAGCCATCTTTCCACTGATCAGGCAGCCCTTTGAGGCAGGCAGGTGTTAGTAGACCCATTTTGTAGGTGAGGAAACAGGCTCAGAAAGGGTAGGTAATGGGCCAAATTTCAGAGGGTGAAATTCAAATTCCTGGGGTTCTGGGGTGTTCCTAGATACGGACTCTAATATAAATACCCTGAAGTATTCCCTGGTTATTCAGGCTTTACCTGGAAGCCAGGGAGCAGAGGAGATGGAAGCTGCTAGGACCATGGTCTTGCCAGACAAGTGGTTCTGGTCCACCAAAGGTCCTATCTACACCCTGTCAGCTGCAGTCACCTACTCATGGCACATGCCAGGTTCCTAGGGGGCTGCACTGGGCCCTGGGAAAAAGCCTGAGCCAGCAGAGCTCCTGATGGTGCAAACCAGGACTCCCTGGGAATTTTTGTGCTGCCCCCAAGGTGATACTGATCTAATGTGCTCCCCCTTAACCTGCTCCTCATGAGATGGAAAGAACTTCAACACTTGTATCTTGGTTTTTAAGGAACCTGTACTGCATAATTTGCTGAGTGACCATCTAGGGAGCAGATGGCAAGGCTGAAACTTGGGCAGTTGTTTTAGGGGGCAGTGTCACTCCACCCCCACCTCCAGAATCACCTGGAAAGTTCACCAGTGCCTGTTGTGGGTGTTGGGACTCCAGTAGTCCCATAGAGATTTGGGAGCAGGAAATGGACAGCAACTTGACAGACCTTGGATAGCTAATGTATGAAGTAATAGGAGGTTAGTGTTGACTTCACAAGAATAATAGAAGCCAGCACCAAAGGCTTAGAGAAATAGGGGGGGGACAGCTGGTGGTGTGGGGGACCCTCTCTGAAGGGACTTTGGGGTGGATCTAGAGGTGGGATGCCAGAGTTTTTCCTGGATATATCCTTCTGGGCTAAGAACTGCTTAGTGAGGCTGACCAGGCAGATGGGACCCAAGAGAGCAGCTTATTCTTCAGCCCTTGAGGAGAGAAGGAAACCCCTTGAGGTTTCCTTGAGGTCTGGCTTGAGGTCTGGCTTCCCGTCAGGTAAGTCTCATGTAAGACAGCTCCTTGCATCTTCTGAGGTGTTATCTGTACCTTGGGTGGGAGTAGAGGCCGCTCAGAGATAACAGGCTGGGGCCAGTGGGGCCTCCCAGTCCCATTCCTTCTATGGCACTCTCCATCCGCGTCTCCAAAGATCAGGGCTGCTCACCAGCAAAGGTGCCCGCCAGGCTCAGTGCTGTGCCAGGCCAGGCAGGGCTGCCTTCCTAGCTTGCAGACTTCCTGATTATCAGCACTGTCACCAGGGGGCGCCACCAGGGCCAGTGTGAAGACAGCCTGTTTGTCTATGGAGCTCAGTGCTTTTGTGTATTCCTTTGACCTTTGCTGCTCATTGTGAAGTGTGTCCTGGGCGCACTACCAACATTTTCAGGATGCAGTGTCTACGCTGGGCAATTGAAGAAAACCTTGTTCAATGAATTCTCCAGTTTCTCAGCCATGCTGTGATCTGCCTTCCTTTAGATTACCTTCTCTGGTTGTTAAGCCTCCTGATGGCTTCCAAGAAACTCCCTGAAAACTGCCCAACAGTTTCTGGAACTCTTAGGAGAAAGCGTAAAGCCCCTCTCTCCAGGTGGGAGACCCGGGAAACCCAGTCCGCCCCCTTGGGGAGGTTTCCCACAGAAGTACCACTGTCTTAGGGACCAGAGGATTTTCCTTTCACCTCTCCCTTCATGCTCCTGAGTTGTCCTGAGCGCCTATTGCTCGCAGTCCTTGAGTGTGTTCAGAGCACAAAACAAATTGCCCAGTGCTGAATCTGATGTTTCCTCCCTCCCAACCACTGACCCTCCCTGAGGGTAGGCCAGCAGGCTGAGTGTGTCCCACATTCTCATGGTCTCCCCAAGGTCTCCACAGGGGGCAAGGGCCAGTGGTGCTGAATTCCCAGGGGCCCCAGGAGGGGAGTGCACTTAAAAAGGAACCTCCTGGCAGCTGGAAGGTGGGGTGCAAGGAGATGTGCCATCAATCTGCATGAGGACCTGAGGACAGCAATATTCACACACTCGCAAACACACAGTGAGCATGCCTGCACACAAACACACATGCACACATCACCGTGCCAGAGCCACCCACAAACCCCTAGACCTCTGGACCCTGACCCTCCCTACTTTCTTTGCCCTCCTTCAAGAGTCAAGCCTTTAGGGTACAAGCCTCAGGGTCCACCACCAGGGGCCTCCCCTTCAGCCACCACAGCTGACCTAGGGAGAACTGAACCCTTTCCCCAGCAAGTACAGCCTCCCTGGGCTTTGATTGCCTCATGGAGGAAAGGTGCTTCCATTGATGACACATGACATGGGAGCAGTCTCCCCTTCACAACCAGGGGACATTCCAGTGTTCCCACTGGCAGCATGGGGCAAGAAGAAGGAAATGAAGCCTGTCAAGGGAGGACAGGGGAGAGGGCTCAGGATTCCTCCCCTCTTTTTAGTGGGGCAGCTTTCAAGTGGAGGGAAATCCCCACACATGCTTCCATATTCCAGGGCACCATGTGGGGCCCCAGCCAGTCCTCACACCTCCTTCCCATTCTTCTTGGCTTCGGAATCAGGCTGGTTCCGTCATGAAAGTCTGGGCTTCTACCCTCCCACCCACTTGTTTTTGGCCTCTCCTCCATTGCCTGCCCTGCACTCATTTACCATCCCTTTGCTAGTTATCATTTCCCTCTGTTGCCTGTGAGTTCACAGAGGCAGAGAGTTGGAGGCTGGCAGGAGCTAAATGTGCAAATGGTGGAGGGAAAGAACAAAACCCTCCTATTATTTTGTTTAGGACAGATGCAAAGCAATGTCCTGGGACTGCTCTTCTGGTGCAATGGTCCTATTGGGGAGTTCTAATTCCCAATTAAAAAAATTTCTCTTTTAAACTCCTCCATGGACACATGATGTAACATTCACAAGGTACAAAGTAGATTATGGTGCTGAGCCTACCAGATACCTTCCCCAAAAGCAGCTGCAGTTTCTCATGTATCCTTCTGGAGACTTTCTCCAGCAGCACCCTCCCGCAGAGCTGAGACAATGAGACTCTGTGCTGTCCAGCATGGCAACCTTAGCCACCTGTGTCTGCCAAGGACTTGAAATGTGACCAGTGTGACTTGGAGCAGACTTATAAAGTCGAATTTGAATTCATGGAGATTCACGTTGCCACATGTGGACACATGCATTTCAGTAGTGCTGACTATGTATGCCGTGCCCAGTGAGAGTGCACACCAGATCCCCTGTCCCACATCCTGTTCACCTAATGGGACAATCCCTTACCAATCCAGAGGGCTATGGGCTCTCACTTTCCAAATAAGCTCTGTAATAATCCATGCACCTCTTGACTGCTCTCCGCTTCGAGCAGCTTGAGCCTGATCTGCTCGGAAGTCCCTTTTAGGGACCGGGAAACTATTTACATGAATCACCACCCTCAATTCCACTCTCCAGCCACAGTTCCCATGCTTAGAATGCCCTGGCGATGCTGACATTCTTTAGGTTTAGTCATGACTATCTCAGTGGTTCTCCATCGGGTACTACATCTGCTGGGAAAGGCAGCAATTGAGGGACTTGGTTTTTGCCCCAGTGAGAGGGGCCAAAAGGCCCCCCCCGGGTGAGGGCTTTGTGGAGCAGAGGGACTTTGATGGGGGCTGTGCTTTCCCTGATGCTGCACTGACTGCAGCCCACCCTACTTTTGTTCTACCAAGATTCCTGAGTCCCAAGGATCAACCCCAGTGTTTGTGCAGTCACCTCTGAGGATGATGTGCATATCAGCACCTGGCACCTCTCTTGCTTTTCACCTAAACAACATTACTTTTTCCAGTCTCTGGCTTAGTTTGTGCTCCACCAGGTTATCCCACATAGACACCCCAGCCACTTTCGCAAAGCCTTGGACGCCTGTACATTGGCCAGAAAGGGACTAGAGCACCAGGACCCCACCAAGCACAGGCGGTGCCTCCTCAACATCCCTGTGCAGGTGGTCCGCTGATAGTGCTGGGAGCCCAAGGACTCCATTCCACAGATTGCCTGGACGGCAGGCTTCTGCCAATAAAGAATCCGTGCCTGCAGTGTGGAAGGGAGGCAGAAACCCTTGTCTCCCTTCTACAGCAGCAGCAGCAGGATGGACTCCACACTGCCCACCACACTCCCTACCAGTCAGCGTAGGGATCTCGGCATCAGGTTCCTGAAGTTCTCTGACTTCTGGGTAGCAGCCGCTTGGGGTCTGTGAAAACAGCATGGTAATGGAACCTGCGTGTTTGTGTGCAATCCTGCTGCCCCAGCTTCTGTCACCCCTTGAATCATAAGCACAGTCACTTGTATAAAGTCTGAATTTTGCTTGAAATAGCTAGAGTGGCTCCCCTTCCCTGTGTTTTAAAATATCTGCAAATCCTTTGACTCTGTAAAGGGTGGATTCTAGTTCTTTCCCTTGCATGTACACTGGGCACCAACCCTGTGTTCTTGAAAGCAACTCCCTTCTCACGAGAGTTGAGATGTTGTAGGGTGTTTCTGTCCCATAACCTAACAGATGACTTCAGTGCCTACTACTGTGCCTGACCCATAACAGGTCAAACAAAAGTAACTGGATCAGCTTCGTCCTTAGCATGGCTACAGGGCCTGAGGGCACCCAGGGCTGTGCTGCTGTCTCCCTACACTGTGCAGCAGGGTCATGTGAGTCAGCAGGCTTTGGGCTTCCCACAGTCCTAGTTCAACCCAGACTCACAGTTTGGAACATGTGGCCTTGTGCTCCTGGGCAGGGTGTCTGCCATCCTTGAGTACTGCTTCCTTGCTGCTCAGATGAGTATCACAAATTATGCCTCCCTGGAGGGTGGAACAAATAAGACTTTAAAATGCCTAACTCAGGGCTTGGCACCAAGCCAGCAAATAGTGAATATTCTCCTGCTGCTTCCTGTCATCACTACTACCAATTCTCATGCAGCGAGCTCAGTGAATAGTTGTTGGCTCACTGAAGTCACTGGAAAACACCTTGGGCTACAGATGTGCTTGCATGATTCCTTGGTGTCATACTGTCTGGGATCTGTGCTGGGTGAGCGAGGAAGTGGGCATTTCTGGTGCTGGCTGGGCTGGGGGAGCCAGGCAGCACTGACCAGCCACTCAAGGAGCTGGGGCACTGCCATGAGAATGGAGAAATGACCCATCAATGTGTTTTCTGAAACAAAGACCTTAAGAGGGCAGTTATTGCTCTCACCTTCTCCTTAACCCAAACTGCCAGCAGTTCCCTGCTAGCTGTCCCTCCTTTAAAGGAGAAAAAATTGCACTGTGGACTTTCCACTGGCTTGTCAGATGGAGAACCCCCCTCCCACACAATACTTTCATTCATTCATTCATTCATTCATTCATTCATTCATTCATTCATTCATTCATTCATTCATTCATTCATTTTGAGACTAGGTTTGCTATTTTTGCCTGTGGAACCACAGGCTCACGTTGCCCAGGGTACCACAGACTCAAGCAATCCCTAGCCTCAGCTTCCCAGGTAGCTGGGATTACAAGTGTGTGCCACCACACCCAGCTATTTTTTTGGGACTAGGTCTTACTGTGTTGCCCTGAACGGAACTTAAACCACAATGCCCAGACCCTGCCGCAACTCCATAGGCTGTCACTTACAGCACTTGCCACCAGCTTATTTATCTTAATGGAAAAGTAAGCATTTCCTAATGGCGTGATGCCAATATTTCAAAATAATATTTTTAATATTTGCTATAATAGTAACCGGGGGCACGACTGAGGAGACTGTCACTCTGTGCTGGTTGCCTGAGTCACCTCACTTTCCTCTCCCACCTCTTCTGTAGACTCTTTAGTCTTCTCTGCTAAGGGCTCACAGATCTCCCTGGAAAAAGAATAACACCAACCATTTAAAACTTCTCATTCCTTTCTCGTTTTAGACAAGCCCTCAAAACTGTCCCAATCATTCACCCTGTGTCCTTCTTGAAAGTCTCTTCCTCATCAGAAGAGTCCGTCTCATGTAAGCTTCTGCACCATGTTTTTCTTGCATGTGGCATTGAGGGGTCTGTACCCTAAGCCAAGTGTCTGCCTTTTCCAGACAAAGCCCTTCTAGGAAACAGAGAAAAAAACATTAATTTTGCATTTTTCCTGCTTTCTCCAGCTAACAGTACTTTATCTCTTCCAAGGTACTTGATCCTCATTCTCCAACAGGGGTCTCCTTTGCAGCAGAAGCCAAGAAGTCCCTTGGAAGAGAAGATACACATAATTAGCCATTTCCCATGTTTCCCACAGGTATATATATGGTCTGACAAGGGCTAAATGGGTAACTCAGTCCGTGATTACAACAAGCAAAATTACAACAGATCTAGATACTTGAAAACAATTCCATGCAAGCTGGACTTCCAGGAGTTCTTCATGTTCCCAGTGTGTCTCTGGGGGAGAACTTTTGATATGGATAGTATAGAGCACAGGTGGAGTTTTTAGCCCCTATTCCTCTATGCCCAGCCAAGTGCACTCTCGCAGAAAACAAACCATACAGCACCCTAGCAGACAGCACTGTAATTTCTGAGGGATTGTGTGTCAATCCCTTGGGACTTTGTCTCACAAGCATTGTTTGCTGGGGAGGGGGACAGGTGTCTTTATTTCTCCACATGCCTTATCCTATACCTTTAAACCATACCAGGTAAATCCTGAATCCAGCTAGCAAAGTTATGCAACTTACTAATTTCCATGCTGCAGGCTGTCACTGGTGTGTGAGTGGTAAAAGCCAATTTAATGGTCATGACCAGCATTCAGACACAGTATTCTTATTTCATATGAATAAAAGAGAAAATTCAGAGTGTATTCTAAGTTTATTTTAGATACAACCTATGTCTGCAAGATATGTATGTCCTGAGCTGAGACATAAAATATGCTCACAGCCCACTACCAGCAGGGACAAGCACCACCTCAAACCTCCTGCCCCTGCCCCTCTCCCTTTCCTTGAAGGACTAGTGCCATGGGTGTACCTGGGCCATCCCACCTTAACTAGCTTTGATTGGAGAGCTCATCTTGCTGACCCTGAACAAAGAATTAGAAGAGATAATATTCTTCTTGCCTTTGGTGGTTTCCTTACTGTACAAATTGAAAATCTCTTCTTTGAAAATTCTACTTTAAAAATTCCAAGACCAATATTTACCTTGGTTTTCCTTCTTCATCTTGTCCACGTGCCCTTCTTTGGTAATAGATCTGTTTAGGCAGAAAACATGATGAATAATTATCTATCACTAGGCCCATTACCTCCAAATCACTACTTATTTCTTTTTGGGTCTTATTTACCTGTTGAGAACAGGAGTTCTGTGTTTTTAAAATCTGCTACAATATTTTTAAGTTCTCGGGGGGGGGTGGTAAGCAGGGGATTTGTCTCACTACAGCCCCTTTGAGATGGAGGCAAAATACCAGAAAGGCTGGAGTATCTGGGGAAAGCTTTATGAGGGAAGATGAACCTGAGTTGGCTTTGGAGAGACTCACAGGACAACCACAGGCAGAGAAAAATAAGGGAATTTTAGACCAACAAAGGCAGAAACAGAAGTAGGGATGGGTTTGGTGTGACTCAGATGTGACCAGGGTGTGACCAGGGAGGTCAAAAGCCTCCCTGGCTGGGATGGAGGGCTGCATGAGAGTAGAGAAGATGAGGAAAATCAGATTGGATTGGTAGAGAAATTCAAGATCATAAGCTTAGAAAAATCACTCTTTTAATGTTAGCACCTGCCTGCTGGAAAAAGCAACTAATTATTACTTAACTGAGTGAAAGATAAACCGACAAGTTCCAGGAGGCTACTGTAATCATGACAGAATTTAAAGTAGCTTGATGTGAAATTAGCTTGATGTAAAATTTTAGCAGCATTATTTTAACTGAAGCTTACTTAGATAATAACCTAACACACTGGAGAAGAAAGCTGCTAGGTAAACTGGCAGGACAGCACTTATCTCCTAGCCATACCCAAAGTGACTTATAGCTCCAATGGTAGATTATTTATCTTTCCTCACTTTAGCCAACAAGGAAAGACCACAGTGGGAGAATGACTGAGCTGCATGATGATCACATCAAGTTGCTGACATACTTTTAGATTTAAGAAATGCTATTATCAAGTCAACCCTGACCTTCTTAAACTCAACTTCTCAAAATTGTGTCTTGTTACCTTCATTTCAGTTCCAGAGATCTCCTGGCACTGGAGTTCCCTAAAAAATTCTATGCATATACTTTGTAATAAAAGATGGAAGTTCTCAGGTAGAGGGAAGAGGGAAAGTTGCTTTGAAAATTGCTCAGTCTGTGAGACAGATTATATTCTGGAACCCTAAATTAATTGTTGTTCTTACATCAGTGAGACAGGAAATTATAATCAAAACCATTACATCACCAATCACATCACAGATATTGCCAAGATGAATTTGTTATTAAGGCCATATCCTGGCACTTCTTGCAAGAACTGGGGGAAAATTAACATTTTTTTTCAAAAAAAGGGATGGAATGAGTGAAAAGACCCACTCCTCAAACTGTGCTAAGCCCCGTTCTTTCACATGAAGAGCTTATAGGTTATTAGAGACCATATTAAATTGAGTGGGTTATGTACTCTTATCTCTAGCATTTTTCTCCTATAACTCATTACATTTGTATGTTAGGTGCTCTTGTCACCTAAGTGAAGTGAAGGATCACCATCTCCCACTGTCTTGGCCAAAGTGGCATGGCAAACACAAGAGACAGACTAGGAAGCCCTGGTTCATCTACTTGCATGCATGATGGTGAGACCCAAGTGAACTCTTGAGTCCAGGTCCTGTGTTTCCCCTGCTGTCATTACCTCATGTCACTATAGCTCTTTTGATTTGCTCTGGACTTCTGTTCTCTGGTTGATGTGGTTCTTGGTTTTCCACTGATCTGTGTCCCAGTCAGCCTTGGAAGCCATGGCTCCTGGATGCTCACTGAGCAGCTTCAACAGGATGCCAGCCATGGGGAGCAGGCAGAGGCCACTGAGAAGCGCTCCATACTAGAAGGGAAGACAGGGCCAGGTTGGGTGCCATACTGTCTAAGCTGGCAGGCTCGCTGGGCCTCCACAGCTCCCTCCCCACCACCTGGGAAGCAGGCCCAGGCAGGAAGGGCCAGGGCCTGTCCAAGTTGACCAGAAGGCCTCTAGCCTCCAGTCTACCCCACAGGTACAGGGTGCCCCGGAGCACCAGGTCAGCCTGTGAGTGGTGGGCCTCTGGTTCATTAGGTGGGCTCAGCATGCAGCCCACTGCCCTGGAACCCCCACCCTCACCCCGGGTTCTGTGTGTGGCCCCTCGACACTCAGGGCTTTGGCACCCCAGGACCAGGAGCCGGGGTCCTGTTGGCAGACCCTTGGGCTCACTCATGGACCTGGTCCTGCCCAAACAACCTGGGGATCCACCAACCTATGGCAGAGAGAGAGGAGTTTGTGTGAATGTGGTTCAGGGTGGGGGGTGTAGTTGAAGGTGGGGGTGGGTTGCATCATTAATCTGAGGGCTGGACCTGAGGGGACCATACCTATGCGATTAGAACAGGCTGAATGAACATTGGAAAGTAGCAGGGGTGATAGTGCTTGGGGAGATAGATTCCCCAGAACCCAAAAGGCTAAAAAAATGTATATCCTATATTTATGATAGAGAGAGATAGAGATTAAACAAATATATCTATAAAACATAACTATATATTTTGATATGTAAATAACAGATATGGAAATTTTAAATACAGGGAAAGAAAGATAGTATCTATATGCTCTGTAGATATAGAACAGATATCTAAAAATTAAAAATGTATTCATATTTATGAAACAGATATGGAGGCTCTAAATACATGAAAAAAAAGTATATAGTCTACATAGGCTACAGGTATATATTAAACTTACACTGGAAACAAATCTATCTATCTATCTATCTATATATATTAAAAACAGAGATGGTAACACAAGACATGAAATTAGGAAGTACATAGCATGGGAAACCTCTATAGAAAACGTATGTATGAAGGCCGGGCACAGTGGTACATGCTTGTAAGCACAGCCTAGAAAGCCATGCTGGAACCAGGGATTGTGGTTCCAGTCCCACCTAGGGCACATAGCGAGGCCTAGTCCCAAAAAACTAGCTGGGCGTGGTGTCGCGCACCTGTAATCCCAGCTACTTGGGAAGCTGAGGCTGGGGATTGCTTGAGTTCGTTGTACCATGGGCAACATGAGCCTACGATTCCATGGGAAAAAAGAGCGACACCTAGTCTTGGAAAAAAAAGAAAACATGTAGAAACGCACATATATATGCATATATAAGAACTCTAAAGAGAAGAAAAAATTACACTCTACATATGCAATGTATCTATAGAACAGATCCCTAAAACTTAAAAATGTCCTGATATTGATGAAACCAATATGGAGACTCTAAATAGATGCAGAACTGTATATTGAATACCTTAGCCCTATACATAAAACACAGGTGAACTAAATCTATATTGGTATGTATTTAAAACATCGATGGAAACTCAATCCATGACATCAGTAAGTATATAGCCTCTAAAGTCTATACATCAAACATATTTATAGATATTAAAATCACATGGAAACTCTAAATATATGAGAAAAAGAAGTATACAGCACATCTAGGCTAGATCCAGAAAACAGAAATCTATCGACCACATGAATATATGTTTGTATATATTAAAAAACAGATACAGAGACTCAAAACATGACAAAGAAGAAAGAAGAAAAACCAGGAATACCGCGACAGTGAGAAGACACCAGGCCCCCGCACCCCAGATCAGTGTGCATGGTCCAGTGGGGCGGTCAAGGGGCTGGGTGGCCAAGGGGGCTCCATCTCCCGCGGCCCATAGCTTGGTCGGGCTCGGTTGGGGGGAGTCCTCGGCGCTGGCTGCGCAGACTGCCCGGGGTCAGGCCCCAGCTGTTGACAATTGATGAGGGTGAGGGCAGAGAGTGGATTGCAGCGCCGGCCGGGTGTTTGTGCCAAGCCTGAGCCCAGGATCTGTGCCTCGGCCACAGGCACTCTCCCCTCACCTACCCCGTGGCCCTCGGAAGCCGGGGTTGACCAGCAGGCCTCCCAGCACCCGGGCAGGTAGCCTCCACGCTGTGGGTGGGCCAGCCTCGGGGGGCGCGGGGCACTGGCTGTGGAGAAGCGCTCACTTGGGACGGGAAGGCCGGTCAGGCGCTGCGCTGCCGAAGCGGGTAGGCTCACTGGGCCTCGGGGGCTCCCAGCCTGCGACCTAGGAGGCAGCCCCAGGCCTGCAGGGCCAGTCCTGGTCCAGGTCGACCTGAAGGCCTCTGGCCTCCAGCCTCCAGCCTCCAGCCTCCAGCCACTACCGTGGTCACAGGTCCTCCTGGGAACAACCGGGTTAGCATGTTAGTGGCGGACTTCCGGTTTCAGAAGGTCAGCTTAGCCCCAGGTCTGACCCAGCCCGGCTCTGCCCTGTGTCCGGCCCCCTTGGGGCGCAGGACTTTGGCACCCCCAGGACTGGAACCCCAGGGTCCTGTGGCGGGATGTTCCACTCGCTCAGGGAACAGGTCTTGCTACCTCCAGCGGAGGCCCCCCCGCCCCCCGCCAAAACAGCCTGGGGATCCACCAACCTATTGAAGAGAGAGAGGAGTTGAAATGGTGGTGGTTGGGGGTGGGGTGGGATCAGAGCGGGGCAGGAGGAAGGACAGCGGGAGCTGGGCTGGCAGGGTGGGGTGCATCATACATCTGAGGGCCAGAAGTGATGGGGCCCACACCCTTGCCATTAGGACTGACTGGATGAACACTGCAAAAGAATAGGGGTGCTAGGGTGGGGGGAGATTCCCCGGTACTCAGGGTAAAAAAAAAAAGGCTAGGCTATATATATATATATATATATATATATATATATATATATATATAGGCTATATATATATACATATATGTATATATGTATGTATATATATATATACAGAGACAGATTAAACAGCTATATCTATAAAACAAATATGTTTTTAGATGTAAAGCACAGACACGGAAACTTGAAATACATGAAAAAAATTATAGCATATATATGCTACGTACACATTGAACAGATATAGAAAACTGAAAAATGTATTTATATATTTAAACCAGAGATGGAGACAGACTTAATACAAGAGAACAAAAGAAGTGTATATGTATATATCAAACATACACGTGAAACATCAATATATATTATATATATTCAAAACAGAGATAGGAACTCAATCCATGGAAATAAGAAGTATATAGCATAAGATACCTATGTATAAAACATAGGCATGAAAGATAAATACATATTCATATATATCACCAAGACATGGAAACTCAAAATACATCAAAAAAGTATTCTGTACATATATGCAATGTAGATATCGAATAGATATATTAAACTTAAAAATTGTATTTATAGTTTTCAAAACAGATATGGAGACTCTAAATGCATGAAAACAAGGCTATAGGATATACAGGCCATATAGTTTCATGATTTCTACCACTTCTTGGAAAAACTTATTTTCATGAAAACTGAGGATTTCTGCCTTTCAGTACACTTAACTACATATTCAGTGAAAATGCTCCTGAAACCAAACACACTCTAAAGGAGTTCTTTATATCTTACTGTATCATCTCTGCACTTGTCTGTGAATACAAGAAATCTCTGTTACTTGCACACAAATGGAGTAGAAGATCATACCTGTCTCTCTTCCAGCAGTTTAGTTTCACAATTTCCAACATTCTTGGACAAGCTTGTTTTCATACAATCCTGAGAATTTCGGCCTTTCAGTTCACTTAGCTGCTTTTTTACCGAAAGCACTCTTGAAAACTAACAGACTCCATAGGAGCTCTTTTTATCTTATTTTTCTTCAAATTACTTGCCAAGATGATACCGAACTGTCTGTGTTCCAGTAGTTTAGTTGCACGATGTCCAACATTTTTTATTGAAAAAGCCTGTTTTCATGCAAAATTCTGAGGATTTCATCCTTTCAGTACAGTTATGTGCATATTAAGCAAAAATGCCATGAATCCTAAAAGACTCCAAAGGAGCTCTTTATATCTTACCTTTTCTTCTCATCACTTGTCTGTGCATAGAAGCAATCTGTATCTTGTACACTTATGGAGTACACTTACAGAGTACGCTTATGGAGAGATGATATACAACAGTCTCTGTTGCAGCAGTTTAGTTTCATGTTCTCTAACACTTCTTAGAAAAGCTTGTTTTCATGGAAATCCTGAGGATTTCGGCCTTTCAGTACACTTACGTGCATATTCAGTGAAAATGTCCATGAAACTTTATAGACTCCAAAGGAGCTTTTTATATCTTACTGTGTCTTCTCATCACTTCTCTGTGCATAGAAACAATCCGTGTCTTGTACACTTGTGGAGTAGAAGATGATACCTTACCATCTGAGTTCCAGCAGTTTAGTTTCATAATTTCCAACATTTTTTGAAAAGCTTGTTTTCCTGAAAAATCCTGAGGATTTCGGCCTTTCAGTTCACTTAACTGCCTTTAAAGTGAAAACACTCTTGAAACCTAACAGACTCCAAAGGAGATCTTTTTGTCTTATTTTTCTTCTCATCAATTGCCTGTGCATTTTGTATTTGTACATTTAGCTTGTACACTTATGCAGTAGAAGATGATACCTTACTGTCTGAGTTCCAGCAGTTTAGTTTCACAATTTCCAACATTTTTGGAAAAGCTTGTTTTCCTGTAAAATCCTGAGGATTTTTTCCTTTCAGTACACTTCCTTGCCTTTTCAGCGAAAATGTTCTTGAAAGCTAACAGATTCCAAAGGACCACTTTTTTCTTACTTTTTCTTCTCATCATGTGCCTGTGCATAGATCATTCTGTATCTTGTACACTTCTGCAGTAGTTGACACACAGCAGTCTCTGTTCCAGCAGTTTAGTTTCACGATTTCCAACATTTTTGGAAAAGCCTGTTTTCATGGAAAGTCCTGAGGATTTCAGTCTTTCAGTACACTTAGGTGCATATGAAGCGAAAACGCTCTTGAAACCTAACACACTCCAAAGGAGCTCTTTATATCTTGCCTATTCTTCTCATCACTTCTCTGTGCATAGAAGCAAACTGTATCTTGTACACTTATGGAGTAGAAGATAATACACAACAGTCTCTGTTGCAGCAGTTTAGTTTCATGTTTTCTAACACTTCTTGGAAAAGCTTGTTTTCATGGAAAATCCTGAGGATTTTGGCCTTTCAACACTTATGTGCATATTCAGCAAAAATGCCCATGAAACTTTATAGACTCCAAAGGAGCTTTTTATATCTTACTGTGTCTTCTCATCACTTGTCTCTGCATTAGAAACATTCTTTATCTTGTACACTTATCAGTAGAAGATGATACACAACCGTCTCTGTTGCAGAAGTTTAGAGTCACAATTTCCAACATTATTGGAAAAGCTTCTTTTCAAGCAAGATCCTGAGGATTTCATCCTTTTAGTATACTTAGGTGCATATTAAGCGAAAATGCCATGAAACCTAAGAGACTCCAAAGGAGCTCTTTATGTCTTACCTATTCTTCTCATCACTTCTCTGTGCATAGAAGCAATCTGTATCTTCTACACTTATACAGTAGAAGATGATACACAGCCATCTTTCTTCCAGCAGTTTAATTTCATGATTTCTAACACTTTGTGGAAAAGCTTGTTTTCCTGGAAAATCCTGAGGATTTCAGCCCTTCGTTTCACTTAGCTGCCTTTAAAGTGAAAACGCTCTTGAAACCTAACAGACACAAAAGGAGCTCTTTATATCTTACAGTGTCTTCTCATCACTTCTCTGTGCATAGAAGCAATCTGTATCTTGTACACTTGTGGAGTAGAAGATGATACCTTACTGTCTGAGTTCCAGCAGTTTAGTTTCACGATTTCCAACATTATTGGAAAAGCTTGTTTTCCTGCAAAAACCTGAGTATTTCGGTCATTCAATACAGTCCCCTGCCTTTTCAGCGAAAACGCTCTTGAAAGCTAACAGATTCCAAAGGAGCTCTTTTTGCCTTTCTTTTTCTTCTCATGACTTACCTGTGCATAGAATCATTCTGTATCTTGTACATTTAGCTTGTAGACTAATGCAGAAGAAGATGATACCTTAGTGTCTGTGTTCCAGCAGTTTAGTTTCATGATTTCCAACATTTTGGACAAGCTTGTTTTCACAAAAATCCTGAGGATTTCAGTCTTTCAGTTCATTTAATTGCCTTTAAAGCAAAAACGCTCTTGAAACCTAACAAAGGAGCACTTTATATCTTCATTGACTCTTCTCATCACTTGCCTGTGCATAGAAACATTCTCTATCTTGTGCATTCAGCTTGTACACTTATGCAGTAGAAGATGATGCCTTACCATCTGTGTTCCAGCAGTTTAGTTGCATGATTGGTTTCAAGAACATTTTCGCTGAAAACGCAGGCAGGGGCCCTGAAACGTCAAAACCCTCAGTGTTTTGAGTGAAAACAAGGGTTTCCAAGAAGTGATGAAAATCATGGAAGTAGGAGCTCTAGTTGAGATTGACTATATCCTGTTCTACTCCATTCAGTGTACAACATTCAGAGATTTCTTCTCTATACACCAAAGTACAGAGAAATTACAGATAGAAAGTGCTCTGCAGTGTGTGGTTTCATGTGAGATTTGCTGAAAAGGCAGGCAAGTCCCCTGAAAGAATGAAACGCTCAGTGTTTTGAGTGAAAACAAGGGTTTCCTAAAAGAGCTGGAAATCATGACATTAAAGAGTTCGAGGTGAGATAGACAGGTATCCTGTTCTACTCCATTAAGTGTACAACATAGAATTTCTTCCCTTTACAGCAAAGTACAGAGAAGTTACTGTAAGATCTAAAGGACTCCTTTGCAGTCTGTTTGATTTCCAGAACATTTTCACTGAAAATGCAGCCAAGTCCCCTGAAAGGTTGAAATCATCAGTGTTTCTAGGGAAAACAAGGGTTTTCAAGAAGTGATGGAAATCATGAAACTAAGTAGCTGGAGGTGAGATCGACAGGTATCCTGCTCAATTATATTAAGTGTACAACATAACCAGATTGCTTCTCTGTACAGCAAAGTGCAGAAAATTTTCAGTAAGATAAAACTCCTTTGCAGTTGGTTGGTTTCAAGAGCGTTTTCGCTAAAAACACAGGCACATCCCCTGAATGGACGTAATCCTCGGTTTCGAGAAAAACAAGGGTTTCCAAGAAGTGATGAAAATCATGAAATTAAGAGCTGAAGGTGAGATTGATTGGATCTTTTCTACTCCATTAAGTGAAGAACATACAGGGCTTTCATGTACAGAGAAGTACACTAAGATATAAAGTGCTCCTTTGCAGTCTGTTTGGTTTCAAGAGCGTTTTCGCTGAAAACACAGACAAGGCCCTTTACGGCCAAAATCATCAGGATTTTGCATGAAAGCAAAAGTTTACATCAGGTGTTAGAGATCATGAAACTAAAGAGTTAGAAGTGAATTGGACAGGTATACAGTTCACCTCTATGAAGTGTACAAAATACAGAGATTTCTTCTCTGTACTCAAAGTTCAGAGGAGCTTCAGTAAGATATAAACTGCTCCTTTGACTCTGGATACAAGTGCATTTTTGCTGAAAACACAGGCAAGTCCCCATAAAGACTGAAATCCTCAATGTCTCCAGTGAAAACAAAGGTTTACAAGAGGTACTAGATATCATGAAACTAAAGTGCTGGAGGTGAGATGGACAGGTATTCTGTTCTACTTCATTAAGTATACAACATGCAGGAATTTCTTCTCTGTACAGCAAAGTACAGAGAAGTTACATTAAGATATATATAGCTCCTTTGCAGTTCTTTTGGTTGCAAGAGAGTTTTTGCTGAAAACGCTAGCAAGGACTCTGAAAAGACGAAATCTTCAGTGTTTTGAGAGAAAACAAGGGTTTCCAAGACGTGATGAATATCATGAAACTAAGTGCTGAAGGTCAGATTAACTGGATCCTGTTTTACTCCATTAAGTGTACAACATACAGAGATTTCTCTGTATAGCAAAGTACAGAGAAGAAAAGTAAGATATAAAGAGCTCCTTAGTAGTCTGGTTTCAAGAGCGTTTTCGCTGCAAACGCCAGCAAGTGTACTGAAATTTTGAAATCCTCAGTGTTTTTTTTTGTTTTTTTAATTCATTTTATTGATTTGTCACAATTGTGCTTTAATTGATACCTCCTCCTCCCTCCATATCCCCCCTCTGTATCCCCCTTTCTCCTCCCTCCATATCCACCTTCTGTATCCCCCCTTCAGTCACTCCTCCCATTTTTCTGCAAATTGTTAGTTGGTTAAGTTGATGTTTAGTTGTTGGTTGTTTGGCCTGTTGTTCTCTTCCGATATATGGTATATGTGTGTATGGTTTTTTGGTTTGTTTGTTTGTTTGTTTTTTACCCTGGGGCTTTCCTACTCCACTAACATTTGTTAACTATCCTGATCTTTTGTGCTCTTCACCTCCCCCACCTTCTTCCCCCTCCTCCTCTAACGCTCCATGGTTCAGTCCCATTGGTAGTTTTCATTTTTTATTTGTTTGTTTGATTTTCCCTATATCCATCATATAAGTGAGACCATCCTCTACTTCTCTTTTTCTTTTTGACTTATTTCTGCTAATATGAGTCTTTCTAGTTCCATCCACGTTGTTGCAAATGACATGTGCTTGTCCTCCTTGATGGATGCGTAGTATTCCTTTGTGTATATGTACCACATTTTTTTTAGCCAATCATTTGTTTGGGGGCATTTGGTTTGTTTCCAATTCTTTGCAACTGTAAACAGGGCTGCAATGAACATGCGCGTACATGTGTCCTTTTGAATTAATGTCTTCATGTCCTCTGGGTAGATTCTTAGTAGTGGGATTGCTGGGTCGAATGGTAAGTCCATCTTCAATTGTTGGAGGGTCCTCCACACAGTCTTCCATAGTGGCTGGACCAGTTTGCACTCCCACCAGCAGTGTAAGAGAGTTCCTTTTTCTCCACATCCGTGCCAACATTTGTTGTCTGTTTTATTTTGTGAGCCATTCTTGCTGGTGTAAGATGGTATCTCAGTGTGGTTTTAATTTGCATTTCCCTGATTATTATTGAAGTGGAGCATTTTTTCATATGTCTATTAGCCATCTGTATCTCCACTTTGGTGAAGTGTCTTTTTAGTTCTCCCCATTTTTTGATTGGGTTTTTTTTTGCTTTGTTTTTGTTGAGCTGTAGGAGCTCTGTGTGGATTTTTGTTATCAGACCCTCGTCACTTGTCTGGAGGACAAAAGTTTTCTCCCAGTTGATTGGGTTTCTTTTTGTTTTGTTTATTGTCTCTTTTGCTGAACAGAAACTTTTTAGTTTTATATAGTCCCAGCTGTTTATGCGTTCCTTCATTTTTTGCCGGCCATAGTTGTTTCCCCAAATGGATTTCTGAGGTGAAATTCATGAAGGGTTTTGCCCAGGTTTTCTTCTCTATGTATTTTATGGTTGCAGGTCTCACTTCCAGGTCCTTTATCCATTTTGAGTTAATTTTTGTACAGGGTGTGAGGGTGTTATCCTGGTCCATTTTTTTTACAAGTTTTGATCCAGTTTTCCAGCACCAATTATTGAAAAGGCTCTCCTTGTTCCAGGGTATGTTTTTTGCCCCTTTATCAAAAATTAATTGACTGTATATGTGTGGTTTTATTTCTGGATATTCAATTCTGATCCATTGGTCTGTTTGTCTGTTTTTGTACCAGTACCATGCTGTTTTAAGTATTATGGCTTTGTAGTACAGTTTGAAGTCTGGAGTAGTAATACCTCCCTTCTCTCTTCTGTTTGTCAGAAGGGTTTTGGCTA